>PVJX010004948.1:59439-89729 GCA_004027295.1 Dolichotis patagonum
GCCCCGCCCCCCCGCCTCAGCCCCGCCTTCTCCCCGCCCCCACCGCCCGCGAACTCTGTCAGCGGTTCTTGCCGCCGCGCTCCCATTGGCCGGCCGCAGCGCCGCGTCACAATGGAGCCGCTCTGAGGCGGCGAGCGGGGCAGCGCCGAGCTCGGCAGTGCCCGGGCTTCCCGCTGAGCCCGCGGCCGCCAGCAGCCCGAGAGCGGGCGCCCGGCCGCTACCAAGACCCGAGAGGAGCGCTGGCGCCCGGGGCCGGGGCGCGCAGGTAGGTCGGGGCGGACACTCGGGCTGGTGCCCTGGGAGCCGCGGTGAAGCGAGAGGTCGCGCGAGGGGCGCAGCAGGTGGGGGCGCCGAGCAGGTGCGGTTACCTGTCCGCGACTCACCTGCGGGCGGGCTGGGCGGCGGCTTCGCTGCGCCCTCTCCTCGGCGGAGAGGACTGCTGCTGGGGCGGGGGCCATGCGGGCGAGAGGAGTGGGCGGTCGGCCGAGGCGGCGCCCTGTGTGCCGTCCGCAGCCCGCGTGCGCTGAGCCCTCGGCGGGAGGGCGCTGCTTCCCCGCCCAGGTCTCCCTGCAGGGTGTGCACTCCGGGTCCCCTGCTCTGCACGCTGCCCTGGTGCTGCTTGTTGACAAACATCTGAAGCTCTTGGATAGTGTTCTCAACAATTTGGTGCTGTTGGGTGTTCAGTCGTTGGGGAAGAAGACAACTGAAACCCGTTTAGAGGGAGGCGCAAAGATGTTTCTCCTTCTGGGTTGTAGCTGGGAGGTCGGAAGGGAGGAGGCTGTGTTGGCTCATTAATCCGCGTCCACAACTGACTTCTCAAAGTCCATAGGTTGACTTTAGTTCGGTGACATTTGTAGAAGACAGCTCTCTTTTTTATTTTAATCAGCACCGGGTATCGAACTCACGACCGCGCGTTTGCAAAGCAGGCACTTATGCCGCTGAGCTTAATCCCCAGCGGAAGACTTAGCTTTGTGGGCAGAAAGGCTTCCTCTCAGCAGCACCCCACCCCAAAGGGCAAACCTAAATCTAAAAACAAAAACCAATGTGTGAGTTTCCTTGAATACATTCAGCTTGCATAAAAACTTAGTTACCTGTATGAAAATTTAAAGTTGTGAATATGCCGCCTATTTAAAATAGGCAATTTGTTCAGCATATGTTAAGAAATTACAGGTGTGTAAAGTGGTGATATAGAGTGTGTATTCAGCATGGGCAAAGCTAGGGGTTCAATCTCAGCACCAAATTACAATAATAGTAACTGGTGTTGTAAACCTGAGTGTAGGCTAAAGTAAGAAAGTCTAATTGTGGTATAATTAGTTACCAATTCTGGTGTCCACTTACGTGCAATTGACATCTGCAGGAGAACCCTCTGATTTGTGGGTGCCAAGGTGACATTCTTTTTGCCTGGGCTTCGTCAGCTGCTCCATTCTAGAAAAGAATACAGCATGACAGCTGATCCCCCTGGTAATTTGGGCCTGTGTGATTTAAGATTATAAGCCTTAACATGACTGATACTAAAAGCTTGGCCTACGGCTTGGTTCAGGGAGTAAAGTATGCACATTTGTCGTTCAGCACAGTTGAATCATGGAGTTTTCTTGTGTCGAGTTTCTAAAACATTGTTTCCCAAATATCTTTGTATTGCAATTAATTTGCTGTTGTTTGAAATTTGTTCTGGTTTTCTTCGGTTGGAAAGGTGTCCCAGCATGCACAACCTAATGTGAACATTTTCTTTCATATTTTGAGTGATTTCATTTGACTCGTTGAGGTTTTTTTTCCTTTGAAGCCTCCTTCCTACTGCCATCACCCTTCTCCATTGCTGTTTTACTTTACCCTCGTAAAGAAAAGAGCAACACTAAAATGAAAAAGGCCTTCAACAAAACTTGAAAAAGGTATCGGATTCTCTAAAGTGTTTTAGAATAGTCTATGTGGGTATTTTCCCACGGTGGCCTGAAATTTGTCATTTTTGTTTAGTTTTCTGAAACTGAAGGGGGAGAAAACATTTTAAAATTTAGAAGAATCATTTAGCTGAAATTTTTTGAAGTTATTTTGAAAATATGTAATCGTTTTAATGGCGGCTGAGTATGTTGTGTTCTTTTTTTAGTTTTTGTTATCCATGCAATAGTAGTCAGTTGAGCCCAGTCTATCACTTTCATTGAGTGTCATATAAGTTGAATTTCCAAATTTCATTTCTCCTTCCTAGCATCCTTTTGCCATTTACAGATATTATTAAAAACTATCCTGATTCTATCATGTTACTCCTCACCTGCTGGAGTGGTTTGCTTTGCCTTCCGTATAGCATATCCCTTACTGCTGTCCTCAGTCCTGGGTGCACCAGCAAACAGCTTGGACCTGAGCCCACCCAAAAGAAATATGGAGGCCCATTTACAGGGTAGAATTGATTTACCCAGTCATAAAGTACCTTACAATTTGTGTCCTGTCCATTTTCATATTGCTACTTTTTGTTGCTATTGCCTACTTTCTTTTTATTTCTCATGTGTATTTTCTAAATTTCCTGCATGCCCTTATTCTGATTTATTTACTATTTATTTACTTAAAAAATGTAAAAAGTGTAGATTTCTTAACCTGTTTTTCTTTTTCTGGATCATTAAGATTGGTCTTGAATAAAATTAGGACTAGCTCAGATCACTGCATAACTCTCCTATTCTTATCACTGCTGTTCATTTAGAAATTGAACAAAGGGTAATAGTAGACTCTGCTTTATGACTTTCTTTCACTTAAGATTCTACTCAGTTGCAACACAACTGAATTCACTCCTTCAATGCTGTTGTAAGAAGAGTAAAGGAAATGAATAAAAATGAGTTGTCAGGGCCTCAGCCATGACCTTTCCTTTTTGCCTTTTTGAACTTTATTCTGTCTTTGATATGGGTCACATGATTCACCTTGTCTCTTTCCAGGCTGTGTATATTTGAACTTCAGCTCCTTCCATTTTAGAGTCCTTTGTAATTCTTTCTTGTCTGTCTCATCCTGGGCCTTGCCATAGCTCCTTTCTGCAGTGCCCACCATTCAACTCACAACATCTTTCCCAGAAACTACCAGCCCTTTCCCCACGCACTACCCCTCCCCACCAATTTTACTTCCAGCTCCATGCTTGTTACTGAGATTTCCTGACATTTTTCTCTGCTCATCTCTGGTGGAGACCAAATTCTTTACTGCTGAGTAGCATATTCATTTGGAGTCTTTTTCAGGCATGCAGAATTGAGAGCATATTCAAACCTTCATATTTTCTTCTATCAAATTCTTTTTCAGCAGTTTGAAACACCTTTTTAAAAAAAATCTATTGAAAATTACAGTCAGGAGTTCTTCAGGTCTAGGAGAATAAGCTTTCCAGACAAGTGGGCTTGCATTTCAACTCTGTCATCACTTTGAATGAGTTACTGGATTAGTTCAGATTAGCTACCAGTTAGAGACCACAAAGAACTGTAGGTTAATCAAAGAAATGTTTCTCTTTCACATTAGAAAAAAAATTAAAAAGTGACACACAGACAATCCAATGATCTATGATGATTCTGCAATCTTAAAGCAAGGCTGGTTCCACATATTAGATCTACTGTACATAATATGAAACCATATTTGGGTCAATTTATGACACAAAATGAAGCTTCAGCCATCACATCCAAGTTCCAGGTAGCAGAAGGAAGAAAGAAGGTAGTGAAAAGGAGGGGAGAAGCAAGAGCCTACAGTCTCATACAATAATTTTCTGAAAGCTGCTGTGTACTTCTTATTACATATCATTGTGCATAGTGCCTGACCTCACCTCATGGGAGAGTCAGAAAAACACTGTCCTTTATTCACAGTCTTATTCCTAGCTAAAAAGTGTATAGGGAGGGTTAGAGCAGAATAAAGGGAGGAAATGAAAATTGGGGTAGCCAAACATCACAGTTGTTCTAATCCACTCCCCCTACTTTTTTGTTTGTTTTGTTTCGTTTTTGGTGGGAGGGGCGGGGTGGAACTCATGACCTTACACTTGCCAGGCAGGTGCTTATACCACTAAACCAAACCCCTGGCCTCCCCCTACTTTTTTTTTTTCCTAGTGTTATCCTACATGATTCTTAAAGCTAAAAGAAATATACATTAAAGCATCTGATGCAATATGTGACATAAGACAAGCGTTCAGTAAAGGCTAGTTTATATTCTTCCTTATTCTTTTTCTGTTTCTCTGTTGCCACATTGTTGGCATTCAAATCCTATTTTAATATTTGGCCATTTGCACTACTTGCTGGGTTGTACCTTGGCATGGGAGGGAGACATGATGCTTGAATGGCAAAGAGAAACATATTACAGAATTTACTTCTTAGTTAAAAACACTGTTTAGATTGAAAATATGACTCTTGAAATCAAAGAGACCTGGCTAGGAATCCTGGTTCTCCCACTTAATGTGCGACCATAGCCTTTCTTACTGTTTCTTTATGTATAAATTAGGATGGTTATGAGATACTGGGATTATGTAGAGAAAAAAAAGTACCTTAAATACTTAATATTATGCCTAACATAGGAGGTAGTTGCTCCTTTCAAGTTTGGCCTAATCTAAATTACTGCATTCTTCCACCCCTGATTCCACAAGTGGCCAATTACAAACCTACTTAGTGTATCCTTTAGGTATCACTTTTACATTATATCTGTTCCTCTAGTGAACACTGATACAGACTTTGGTACTACAGAGCGTCTTTCAAACTGCTTTGTGGGAGAGGTTTGGAAAAATTTGGAGATACTAGCTGAAGAAGTTCTAGAATGCCTGTAACCAGAGCTTAATGGATCTCAGAAGAATTTTGTTTGGATCTTAGAAGACTTGAATGCCAGTAAAAGGGCAGGTGTTAAACGATTAGGCTCAGGAGATTTCAGGTAGAAAGAAAGACTTTTGGCAGTTGAACTGCAAACTATGTGTGTGATACTCTGGCAGAAAATTACTCTGTATTTTGCTCATGTCCTGAGATTTTGCAGGAAACTGAGATTAAGGGTGGTAGATTAATCTGGTAGTGGAAATTTCAAGGTAGCCCAACATTCAGACTGTGGCATGACTACTATAGAGGGGGGAGAGTTAGCTGACTTTATACTAAGAAGAGCAAAGAGCACAGGGAAATGACATAAAAAGTTTTGGATTTGGCCAAAATGGAAGCTCAGGTAAAGCTGGGACCTGAAAGATGGAAGCAGAGAAGAGCTTAGTTGCCAAGTAGATTCTCATTAAAAAAGAAGCCAAGTACTTCACAACAGAACAGAAGGAAACATGGCTTGAGGGAACGTGAGGAATAAGCAAGCCTCCCAGCCACCCTTTGCAGGGTCAGCATTGCAGAAGTGGAAGACTTTGCTTTGAAAAGACAGCCACAGGGCACTGTGCTCTGGTACCTAGGGAATTTGCTCCCTGGGATTCAGAACCTAGCATTCAACCACAATTTCCCTGGGATTTGGTTCCTATCACTCAGCCATCTGGTCATTTGGACACCTCTGTGGCTGCAACTTAAGGGGGCCTGACTACTGTTCCCATTGGTAGCAGACCTTGGCATTATCCACATGGTGCTGCTTTTAGAGGCACACAGAATGCAAGAGTTGTGGGGTCAGGGAGGCATCCATCTAGATTTCAGGAGAAGGCCAGGGAGGTCAGGCAGTGTGTCCTTGAAAGAACAGTGAATGAAACTGTAAGAGTGTAGCTGAAAATGCTGTTGAGACCCCCAAAAAGGTTGGAGAAACCAAGAATGTAGATCATCTGAGAAAAGCTGCAACGAGTGAGCAAAGCCAACCCAAGAGAGAAGACCACGAGGGCTGCAGCCACCAGCAATGGTGTAGGGACAGGATCACACAAACCTTTTGGAATCCACATCTTGTCACCACAACTTGTCCTGGGTGCTAGACATGGAACTACCAGATTTAACGTTTGCCCTGCTGGATTTCTATCTTGCTTGGTTTCTATCCTCCTGTTCCTCCCTTTTTGAATGGGAATGGGAATGTATACCCTGTGCCTTTGTATGTCAACATTGTTTAACTTTCTTTTGATTTTTTTTACAAGGACTCTCAGCTCAGAGTTTGCCTTAAGTCTCAGAGAAGACTTGGGATTTGAAAGTTTTAATAATGCTGAAACTGTTACAACTCTGGCAATATAGAGATTGCCTAAATGCCTTTTGTATAAAGAGATGCACATTAGTGGGGGAGGCAGGAGCAGAATATTATGGTTTATGTCTAGATGTCCCTCCCAAAGTGCCATGTGCTTACAGATGAGACTTTGTGGAGGTGATTGCATCATCAAGGCATGATTCTCATCAGTGGGAGGTTATAGGTAAATATAATGTTGGATGATGAAGGCAGATTAGAGGAGATGTTGGAGTGACCATAAATATTATATTGCCCTTTCCCCCTCCTCCTTTGACACTGCTTCCTGGATGCCACTATGTGAGCAGCTGTCATCCACCATACGCCTCCACTTTGCTGTCCTGTCTTGAAGCAGATGACTGTGCAAGTACTGAAAGTTGTACAAGCTGTGAGTCAAAAAAAAAAAAAAAAAAAAAAAAAATCCCCTTCCTTAAGTTGTAATTCTCAGGTATTTTATCCCAGTAACAAGAAAAGTGACCAAAACATGGTAGTTCTAATTAAAAAAAAAAAAAAGCAAAACAGATAGCCAAGCCTTCTCTTTTAGCTTTGATTTAAATTTTTAGCTGATTCACCCTCAAAAAGAAGCTAAACTTATATATCATCTTATTTCTTAGCAGCTATTTATTAAGCACTTACTCTGTGCCAGAAACTGTTGCTAGGTTTTGGGAATGCAGTGGAAACCAAAACTACATATGGTTCTGCCCTCGTAGAAGTTGTAGATTTTTGAGGGAGACAGACAGGTTAATCAGTCTCACCTGAAAACTGCCATTGTGGAAGTTGTTGGGAAGATGTGGAGGTGCTGAGAAAGCGTGTGCAAATGCCTTGTGCTTAGGGGCTAAATAGTGAGTTTGGGAAAGAAAAGTTGGCCTCTGGGCTACAGTAACTCATGGAGGAGGTACATGGTTTAAAATGAGCCCAAACATGATATGAACCTGCCTGGAGGCAGGGATCTGCAGGTTTTCTGCAAAGCATTTCATGATGTTTGGAGCTATCTTTAAAATAAGAATATATAATATACCTATTATATAATGTGATAAAATGCTATATGATAATGTGAAAGTGGTTACCTAATTCAGGAATAGTTCAATTCTTTCTCAATTTATTCCAGCTAGAGACTGGTAAACTCTAAAGATAGTTTCTTTTTGATATACCAAGCAGATGTGTCTTAGAATGGGAGCTTTAAAGCAAGATCTTTTCAGAGAGAGTCTGTGAGTTTGATGTTTCACCCTTAGCAAGTGAAATTTGAAGCTATGTAAACAAATAGGAAACATACTTACAAAATAATGGGTATATAAAGCAACAGTAGAAATGACCTTAGGTGGTCAGGGGTGTGAGCAGTGTGTTCCACAGGCCTGTGTGTCCAAATCCAGTCCTACTGTGCTTGCAGGTTTGTGTAGCAGAAAATACCAGTGGCAGGTACATTGGTAGGGTTCATATACCTTTGCCTTATCCAGCTGAGCCAATGAAGAGCTACAGAATTGCACAAAAATGCTCATCCCGGCCATAACCTTGAAAGAAGCTGTGCTTCCATGTACTCCCACCCATGGTGACGTGCCATGACTGAGTCTGGGGTAGGGAGTGTGGCAAAACCCTCAGCCCTTGGACTGCAGGTTATTTCTTGCTTGGAGTAGATACATTTAAGATGAATTCTGTGGATCTAGAAATTTTTAAAAGTTCATCTCTCTAAGCAAATCTAAATTGGTTTGTTCCTGGCCCCATTTCAGTGCCAAAATAGACAGTCTTCCCCTGAGCTCTGACTTATCCTCCAAAAGCGTTCGTGAGTCATAATGCTGCGCTCTGCAGTGCTGTCTTGTGTACAGTGGTCAGATTCACAGGCTGCTCTAAGGTAGCAGATGTCTCATATCCACCCTCCCAGTAATGTCCTTATAACTTGGACTTCTTCCTCAACATCTGTCCTGTCACTTGGAATTCCTCCCTCAGTGGTACAGCACATTTATTCCACCTGGCTTCTCAGATTCAGCCCTCTTCCAATATGAGTGTCCTACTTCCTGCTCCTCAGAAAAGGATCACCACAAATGTGACCTCAGAAACTGTCCCTGTATCTCTATCCCTATCTCCATCAGTCTTTCATACCTAGGTTTATGGTTTGCTTGCTTGCTTTTATGTTCTATTCCCTTCACCCCTACCTGAATACAAGTTCTGCAAAAGCAAGGACTTTGTCTCTTTTATTGACTTATGCTTAAGCCTGCTATGTGATAAGCTGCCTAGGTTATACTGGGCAAATAATTTTACCCCACTGAGCATAAACAGTGATATTAATACTTGTGCCACCTACTTCACAGAAGAAGCACAGGCCTGGAATTAATGTTTGACCATCTTCCTTTTCCCCACAACTTATATAGCAGTGGTGGCAAACCTATGGCACGCATGTCTTTTGTTTTTCTTCTAAGACAAAAGATATTAATGCTTGAGTTGTTTTCTCTAAACTGAAACCCCAGTACTTAGGCTTAATTGCAGTATTGACGCTTAGCAATCAATTAAGTGGGGTTTGGATTGCAGTTTGGGCACTCATTTCTAAAAGGCTTACCATCACTGACCTGTAGGTTCCTTATTTTTGCAGCTAAATACTGTTTGCCCGATGACTATATCTAACTCAGAGAAACCTGGAACTAGGAGTCATTCCTCTTCACTTTATTCACCTTCTACTCCTGCTTGCACCACTGAACTCATTTGTCTAGAGGCTATGCCCTTCAGGTTCCATGGTACCGCTCTTCTCCCTTCACAACCCCTTCACTGTGAGAGTCCTTCCAGGGAGCACCTAAGAAATTGTCTGTTAGCTGATAGTTTAGTTTGTACTCTCGCCCATCTTCCATCTCCTAATACCCCAAATTTATTGTCCACTGTCATCTTTCGAAAAAACCAATCTCATCCCATCATTGCCCTTCCTAAGCCTGCTCTGCTACAAGGTGCAAGCTCAAATTCGTCAGTGTCCCATATAATACAGTCCCCTTTTGTCTAGCTCCTGCCACTGTTCAGGTTGACCCATTGCTACTCTGTCATTTCTGCATCCCCAGTACAGGTACCATGGATGTGGTGTTCACAGTTATACCCCCATATACAGCTATCCTGAATTATCTGCCATATAGGGAGGAAGATTCTAGATAGCCAGGTGGCTCCATGGCTTTGTTCTTTCTCTTTGTCTAGGATCCTCTTGACCTTAACGCACATCTTTTAGGACTCAGTTCAAGTATCCGTCTTCAAGAAGACCATTCCTGACATATTCTCACTACTTGACTAACCCCAAGGCCTTTGACTCTTACCTCTGTGTTACCTGGGAGCCTCATAACAGTGAACCTATGCCAGAGAACAGCTCTGCCTCTTCCTTGTTTCTTCAAAATGAAGACTGTCTTTTAAAATAGGTCTGGTGGTGCATGCCTATAACCCCAGTTACTCAAGAGGCTGAAGCAGAAGGATCCCTTTGGATGCCAGGCCAACCTGGGCAACTGAATGAGACTGTCTCAAAATGTAAAGGGCTGGGGAAGTAGCTAAGTGGTAGAATGCTTGCCTAGCATATGGAGGGCACTGGGTTCAATCTGCAGTGAAAAAAAGAGGGCTTTTTTCAGTTTTGTATTCAGTCACTAACATGGGTATATGGGCTTCCTGGCTAGGTATATGTGGGCCGACACTCTGTGAATGTGCAGTCAGTAGACATCCAGAGGAGAATTGGGAAATTAAATTCGGCATATATATTTCCTACTGTAGAGGTTCATTTCAGTTTCATAATTTTGAGTAGTATTTGACTTAAGATTTGAAAAAATATCTCTGGGAGTTAGATATTTATTATACAGTTAAAAGATACCGTTAAATAGCAAAAATACTTTGTCATTGAGCTTATGTTTATTAGACATTTACTGGATTCAGAATTCCACATTTGGCATCTGGCAAGAGAAGTGTTAGGCAGATTTTATACTTTTCTTACATAATCCTGACTTTGGGATGATTTTAGAAGTTAGCCTTTCACATGGTTAGCTTAGGCTCTTGACTTACAAGTACTTTAAAACTGTCTCTGACTATTCTTTTAGTACCCTCTGAGTAGATTTTGAAAGCTGTGTTATTCTCATAGATTTTTAAAGCTAATATCCAAACTTTTTATCATTTTAAATAATTGTAGAATATATTTCTGATAATGTAAATATTGATTTTAAATCACCCTTTTAAATGTACCTATTGGAAGCTAAATGTAATGCCTGTTATCATCCATTTAGAAATACATGACCAAACTTTTACAAAAAGTCAGGGTGTTTACATAGTGATTTTGAACATGGAATACATTTCATTCCTCTTTGCCTTTAAAACTTAATTCGACTGTATTATATTTGAATGTCTCTGCTTGATTACCTTATACTCCTGTAATACATATACACGGTAACTTTATTTTAAAGTTACCTTCAGTTCTTGTGACAAAAAACTCTATTGAAATCTTTCTATAGAAATACATATATGGGAATGAAAGCAGTATAATCCCAGTCTAATTTTATGAAGGAAAAAATTTCATAGCAAAATAAGAGAACAATAATTAATATACTATGTATCATAATCTTAAAAATAGAGTTCAAGACATAGATATAAAAATACTTAAAGTACAAAACTTTTTTTTAGTGAACTAAGAAAAACTAGTACCTGTAGTTTAAATGAAATGAATTAGTATATAAAAATATTTTTGAAGCAATGGAATAGATAATTTGGAGTGTTGCTTGAATTTATTCCTACTTCCTAGATATTTTCTTTTACTCTTGTGTAATTTTTTTAGTTTCTCATATTAGAGAAACCACATATTTAAACTTGTGTGTCTGACTTATTTCATTTCATGTTATGTTCTCAAGTTGCATCCATTTGCCTACAAATGCCTCGTTTATCTTTCTTTATGGCAGAGTGGTACTCCACTAGGTATAAATATGGTATTTTCCTTATCCATTCATCTTTTGATGGATATATACACTGTTTCCAAGATCTAGCTAAAATAAATTGTGCTGTTATAGACATGGGTATGCATGTATCCCTGTAATATGATGATTTTTTAACTCTTTTGAGAAGATACGTAGAAGGGGCATAGCTGGGTCAAATGGGATTTCTAGTTTTTTTAGTTTTCTGAGGAATCTCTATACTCATTTCCATAGTGGTTGTACTTGTTTACATTCCCACCAACAATGTAGAAAGATTCCTCCCTACCCCACCCTACCCCACCCCCACAACCTCAACTGCGTTTGTTGTTACTAGATTTTTTGATGCTAGCCAAAAGATAAGGTAAAATGGGATAAGCTGATATCCTATTTTTTTAAACTACTGAGTTTAAGTTACCAAAAGTTACCTAGCCATTGAACACAAAACTGATTGTCAGTGTCCTGTTGCTGACAACTTGATTAGGTTCTCTTCTGATATTGTTCTAAGCAAAATAACTGAAACTTTCCTCTAAGATGGATTTGTTGCACAATCTTGCAAGTCTTTCATTTTCTCAACAACTGTAACCCTTTGAGTTTTTCAAAATGATCTTTTGCTTGTTCACCTAAAATTTTTACACACCAAAGCCAAATACCATGAGCTAACTCCTAAGAAGTGAATGTTTACCCATGTTAGTGATATGTAAAAATGATGAATTTGAAAAGGGGAGAAAAAGAAATAGTTGAAAAGAACCAGCAAAGCATCCAGTGTTTGGAAAGAGATACTTTTAGGCAATGCTAGTTGATGATCCAGAGAGAGATGCCTCTAGAGTACCTCTTCATACAAATAAAAGACCTCAGACCTCAGACCTCATACCCCGGCTTAGAGAGCACTTGTTTGGATGGCTTTTAAAAAGTACCCTCTGTGATCAAATTATCCTTCAGTTCTAAGGGATAAAAGGCCCTTGGAAGGCCAGTTTAAAGATTTCTTCTTGGTAATGGGACATTCAATTGGAAAAGCACATGGTTAGAGTATATCTTTCTTTTAAATATATCCAGTAGAATCTTGTCAGATACCAGAGTGATTTATCATCATCATACATTTTAGAAACACATGAATGAACTTGCCAAACACATGAACAGGCAGAAATGATACTGTGCTTTTGCTTCTTATTATTAGGCTAAATACAACAAAAACTTTGGCTAAATCACTGGGTACTTAGCTGAGAGTCATCTAGGTCAGTGGGGGATTGATTTCTAAGAAAAATCTTGGGTTTTTTCCCCTAAAAAGAGTCTTAATCCTAGTGAAAACAAAAATGCTTAACATTTTATTGAAAATACTAATTTCTTCCCTGAAGGAGATTATGAAACACAGCATGCAAAAAAGTTTGTGCTCAGGCTAGAGTTGGGACATTCTTTCTGTGGAGCAGTGCAATCTGAGAAAGGCTGAGCAACATGGTTTACATGACCTGGTTGTTGTCCTGTTGAATCAGGAGACTTTCCTGGGATCTCCTAGTTCCTGCACACACTGTTCCTTGTGTCAGAGGACACTGCAGCCATTCTTCACTGTCTCACTTCTCTCCTCAGTATAGAAAATCTCTCCTGCAACAATAATGGGAACCTACACTACATCGTTAGTCATATCACTTCTAACACTTTATTGATACTCACATTTATAGTCCTCATGACTGCACAACATGGACCAAGTATTATCCCTGTAATACAAGTGTGGAAACTGAGTTCCATAGGGAATACATGGCTTATCTAAGCAAATGTCGTACGTAGTGACGAACTCAAATCCTGATAAAGTGACTTTTCCTATGATATATTGCCTGGCTCCTATTCACAGCTGTAAGGATTTAGAAACTTCCTGCAAAGTGATATTAAAAGTCAGTGAAATAAATATGTTTATAAAATACGTAGTACAGTACATAGTTCATATCAGACTCCCAGATTTTTAAACAAAAAAATGTATTTGAGTCTTTAGGGTGATGTGCTTCATTTTACAGATTTTAAAACATTCATTCAACGGATTTTTTTTTTTTGGATTTAATATGTGCTAAGAATCATACCAGGTACTGAGGGTATTATAAAGACAATAAATAAAATTTTTGTGTACCAAATATTATAAGACATGCTGTAAAGAAAAAGTAGAATGAAGAGCTAGAGTGATGGGGCTAGAGTAAATTAAATATCATGATTTGTCATGGTATTCTGAAGTGGAAGAGACTCTAAAAAGTATCTGTTGATTGTTAACCTTTTATATCCCAGATATCCATGAGGCTCTTTCCTAGAATACACACATGCTCATGTGCATAACATGTTGAACATACCTTGCAGTTATCCTTACAACCCCCTTTCAAAGCTGATGTTTCCATTCTACTTGAGATATTTTATTTTACTGATAAGACTGTAAGGTTGAGAAAGGCAAGGTAAAAATTGTCCAGGATATTAGAACTATCAAGCGGCTAAATCAAGGACCAGAAATTTTCACAAAGTTGTCAGTTGTCTTCATTAAAATCTGTAAGCAGCTTGAATGTCAAGTTCTCTAAAAGTGCTAGGGTCAGTGGCTTTGACCTTGTTAGCCAGATATAAAAGCAGTTATGATTTAGAAGAGCATCCTGATTGTTGTTGTTGTTGTTGTTGTTGTTTTTAATGCATTGCTATAGTTTGAATGTCTCCGCCCACCCCCCCAAGGTTCATTTGTGGGAATCTAATCCCCAAGTTGATAGTGTTGCAAAATAAGGCTTTTGCGGGGTGATTGGATAGTGAGGGTAAAGTTCTCATAAATGAGATTGGTGCCCTCATTAAAACAAAACAACAACAGAACCTTTTAGTTAGCTGTTTTGAGCTACAACAAAATATTTAAGGCTGCTAACTTCATGAAACTGACTCACTTAGCACACTGTTTTGGAGGCTGAAGGTTCCTACAGCAAAAGTGCAGACACTGGGTCCATGTGAATGGTAGAACATGTGCAGAGGAAGGATTACATTTCTAGTCAAATGACAGAAAGAGCAGGAGGGGGACCAGGCCTGCTCATTTGGGTAGTAATCCTTTCATGATACCTATGAAAGTATTTGCAAGAAAATAGCCTCACAAACCCTAAGGATTGTTCAGTGGATTCCACTCCTTAAAAGTCCTATTCCCTTACAACACTACCAACTTCTGGGGGCCAAGTCTGTCACATGGACCTTCAGAGCACATCTGAATAATATCCAAACCATTGCAAAGCCCAAAACGTGCCTTTTAATATATGAAGACATAGTCAAAAGTCACTGTCAGATCTGTCACTGCCTTGAACTTGAACTGCTCAGGCTCCAGAATTGTGAGAAGTAAACATTAGTTGTTTGTAAGTTACCCAATTTATAGAATTTTACTGTAGCAACCTGAACATTTTTTATTTACATAGAGTAAAACGTCCCATGGAAGGGTTGGCTGCTTTTCTTGTTTCCTTGCCAGTCACACAGGTAACACTCCAAGTATTCAACTGTTCTAGAAAATAGTGAGCAAGAACGCAGGCTGATGGCAGCAAAGAAATGGAAACCTTAATGTGAAAGGTGTACAGCTGAAGTACTAAGAATGGATAGGAACCTTTAAAACCTGGTGGTTTTAAAGAATAGATGGGAAATGATCAAGTGCCTTTGAGGGGTTCCAAATGAACTGTCAGCAGAAGAGCTAAGAAAAACGTTGTCCCTCTTTCAGTAGAGGCAGTGACTCCTGTAGAGTAAAAGTCACTGCCACCAAGTAATTTCCTTTAAGGACACTTTATACAGTGGCTTGGAAGATAAACTCACTGTCAGGAAAATACTCTTTGTTGCAACTTATCTTTCTCACCACACTTCCTTAACCAGATGTTTCAGCTTTTAGCACTAAAACATTTTAAGTGCTATACACTGGAATTAGTAGTTTCCAAAAGGAGATGCTGTTTAAAGGTGTTAATTGGCATCTTCAAGGTCTTCTAGTAAAATACATTTAGCTCTAAAACCAGAAGCCTGGCAAGCCTACTCCCTGTAAACATAGATTTATTGAGCTTTCAGGGTACTTCCTATTGTCGCTGTCATGAAGACAAAAGAAAACTACTTTTTTCAGTTGGAATTGCCTCTAAAGGGGCTGGTAATCTGATAGAAGAAATTTTTGCCTTTTGTTTTACTCATTGAAAGGTCCCTTTTCCAATGTTCCCATACCCACCCACATTTTTTGGAATTTCTGGGCCACCTTTTCATCTGTGTGCCTTGTTTCTATGGTGATAAGCCCCATAGAAATCCAGAACAAAGCAGATGTAATAAGCATCTCCTGCATGACTTATTATGCTAAAAAGGGATCTAGGTTTTTCAGGCATTCTTTATCAGTGGCAGAACTAAACCACCCCAAATGGGAAGGAACAGAAGAGATATGGACCACTTTGGGCCCTACTCCTCCCAGTGGCCTTATTTCACCAGTGCTGTCTCTATCCAGGAATCATGATGGTAATGAAAGAGCAACAGTGAAAGAGGATATAATACAGAAATCAGTACCATAGACATAGTCAATGCATTACAAAAGACACTGAAGTGTATTACAAGTGTGTATTGCATGGGAGTTTTAATGTTTATCAGACATTAACTCAGTTGCTTTATTTTTGTATTTTTCAACTTAAACTGGTAAAGCTTAACTGAAATATTAGGATTATTCCTCATCCAGGTACTTGGTTTGCATTAGATTTTCTTTTAATAAAAATCAATCCCAATTGGTGGTAGATTACAGTTATTTGCTTCTGGTCATTGACTTTTTTGAAACAAAATAGGCAATTAATGCATGCTTATTTTGTGTTTTAGAATTACAATAAAGTATCCTTTATAAGATATAAAAATTAGTGATTTCTATAAATTGAGTTGTCTATGGTTGGTTTTTAACCTTTTATATGAATGTTTAATTTATTCATATATTTTATCTTTGTGTATTGTATTTCTACATGTCCTTAATGAATTACCCAAATATTAAATAAGATATCTCAGTTACTCATTTTTACTTTCTGGACAATTATTTTTAACTTAATTTATCATCATTTTCAAGTTTTATATTGCTTATATTTTTTGCTTAGATCACAAGCAGTTTAGTGTGTGTGTGTGTGTATGTAGTCATGATTCACAAGTCAAATTTTTAGAGCTAATGAAGCTGATTGCTTCATGTGCTACTGAATGTAGCATGAGGGCCTAAATTTCCTTCCAGCCCTAGGCTGTTTTTATACCTGGTAGGCTCCTTTCTTTTTTGCAAGATGAAACTGTTATTTGTTAATTTTGTTGTGATAATGGCTCCAACACTGATTTGAAAGTACCCTTGGAACCAGCCCCACACTTTGAAAACACCTGCACCGTGTATTCCTCCTTGCCCAGGTCTGCTTCTCCCCTTGTGGCACAAAGCGGGCGCTGGACTGATGGCTGGTGTGCCTGCGCCAACTCTTGTCAGCCTCTTGCCTTGGAAGTGGATTTGTAACCCTATAAAGTGCACACAGCTTTCCTAGGAACCATCCAGGAAGGTTTCACAGGAAAAGTGATAGCAGCTTTATTTAGAGAAGTAACACTGGCACTTGCATGGAGGGTATTTTAGAAGCCGGGGAGATCATCTTGGAAGATCTGTAGGTCAGGGAGATGAAACAGAGAAGACTGAAAAAATTTTTTTTGAAAAATAAGCCATAGAATTAAAAATTCCACTTTTTATCACAAAAATTGTATGATAATTGCATCAACCTTATTGTAGTTTTGCTAGTTTTACTGTAACTTTAGACTTTTCAGTCATTCTGCACAAAAGGAATGAATTAAATTCTCAATTATCAAATTTCAGGTTACCGGGGAGTATGTATTATAGTATCACAACTCTTAGTACCATAGCTTCTAAATGTGAATGTCTTGTGACTGCAAATGAGAAGAGATTTGGGAGAAAAGTGTTCATTCTATGGGAAGAATAAAGACTCCTTTTGCAGAAGTGAGTTTTGCTGAAACTAAGTGATCCCTGTGCTGGGCAGCGCATTGTCTTCTAGGAGGCCGGAAGGCTTGGGGCATGTTGGATAGGTTTCACAGCTTGAGAACAGAGGCTGTATTTGTGAGGTCTTTCCTTTTGTGGACTACTATTCTCTGATATCTCCTGGGCAGATGTAGTTTGCATGACTTTTGACATCATCAATACAAAGATAGAAAGTAGGCTAGGTAGAATCATTTCCATTTTTACCAGTTAAAACGTGGCATTCTGAGAGACTGTGTAACTTGTCTTGGGTTAAGACAGAAAATATGGTAGTAGGTAGGATTCTCTGTGTTTATGGAAACATCAACTATTACATCTTAGGGTCGAAGTAGACAACTTCAGGCACTCACTTGAATAGAATGGCTTAGCAATGCCAATAATAAAATTTTACTGATAATTTTATCAACTTCTCTTGATACTTAATTATATCATTTATATTCATGATTTAAACTATATTAATGTGATATATGGATCTTACTTTTAAAAGGGCTTAAAATTTTGAGAGCATTTAAAGTATGAACATAAATCCAAGCCTGTGCCTGTGTACCAGAAAGATAGAATTAGACAAAGTTGTCCTGGCCCTGAACATAACTTGTTTTCTTGATCTTCTGGATACTTTTTTATTTTTTGAACTTGTACCTAGTTTAGGTGAGGGTCTTCTGCTAAGGCAAGCTTTTGAACTTTCTATGGTGCTAACCATGGCTGTACTCTCCCTGCCTTGTAGCTCTGGTGAGCCTCAGGGTTATAAAGTAAGATGGTCCTACTTGCCTTCCTCCATCTGGAATACTTATGATTGCAATAAAATAATCACAAAACTATTTAAATCCATTCTTTATCACCAGACTTTAAATGTCATAAGATAGGATTAATATCTACTTGTCGGTGTCATTGGTTTTGGTTACCATTGTTCAAGGTACAGTGTCACTGTACCAAGGTTCAGTGTCATTCACCATTTAATGGCCACTCATTCTTCAATGAATGAATGAATGAATGAATGAATGTTTAGTCTGTTGTTTATTCTATCCAGCTAAACAGCTTTTTGTTCCCCTCAGAGATGTCTTTGGAGCCAGGCATGGTATTGCATACCTGTTATCCTAGCACTCTTGGAGGCTGGAGCAAGAGAATCACAAGTTCAAACCCAGCCCAGGCAATTTAGTGACTCAGACCCTGTATCAAAATAAAAAATGAAAAACAGGCTAGGAATGTAGTCAGTGTGGAGATCCTGGGTTCAACCTCAGCACAACAAAAACACTATTAACAGAAAAGATCTCTGAGGATTATTTATACTAATGGTGATTTTACTATTTCAAGTATAATAGTTGTATGGGCTGAGGTAAGTCACATAACTCATTTGCCCTGTATAAAGTGAAACCCTCTCGAGACCATCGGCAACATTAAGTAAGTTCATATGAAGTGGTTAGAGTACCTAACATAATTATCTCATGAGGAACATGAGCTTCCAGGATCATTACATTCAGTATATTAGACTGTATCAAGCTAAAGTCAACTGCTTCTTTGGAGCTCACACTGGGTTTTTAGGAAAGTTCTACCTGAAATTTGTCTTTTGGTGATTTATAATTTGTCGGTTAACTAGGCTTAAATTCTCTTGCTCATTATTTTTAAGGTAGGGTAAAATTACCTAATGCTGAAAAATTACATAATGGTAATAAGAAAATTAGAAGAGCTGGGCATGGTGGCACACACCTGTATATCCCAAAATGCAGGAGGCAGAGTCAGGAGAACTGCTGTGAGTTCCAGGGCCAGCCTGATCCACACAGCAAGACCTGTCTCAAAAAAAAACAAAAAAAAAAAAAAGAAAGGAAAAGAAAAATTAGAAGAAGTTAGAGCTGTCCCAGAACTAGACTACAAAAACCTCTGAATTCAACCTTATTCAACAGTTGGTCAAGGGGGAAAACTATGGTCCTCCTATTTTTAATGTATTTTGAGAACTGTAGACTATAACCTTTAAAGGCTTTTATACTAATTGATCTCAATGGGTAATGATACTCAAGAGTTCTCAAAGTAACAGAAGGCATAAGTGCTTATTTGTTAAAAGACCTAAAGTTTATTACTTTTCCTGTATGCTTACACATAGCAAATCAGTTACTCTGGTAGTTCTCTTGTCTTAAAACCATCTATGCAAGAGCAAGTTTATTTTTAACAATATGATCATATTTTGAAAAACTGAAACCATGATTTTTTAAATCAATCTCTAACTCTATCTCTGTATGTGTGTAACAAGATGTAAGGATACATAGTTGCATGGTGTGTTCAGTAAATGGATTTAATGCAAAGAGGAGGAGCATAGGCAGGAAGTACACAGTTTTGAATTTTTTGTGTTTTTCCTCTCCAGTAACTTCTCAAGAGATGTTAAACATGATATAGTCTTTTTTTTCAAAGAAAAGTTCTTTCTAAACAAAATGTCTTCTTCCCTAATGAAATTCTTTTTTTGGTGCTTTATTTTCCATGTGCTGAGGATTTTGCAATGTTCTCTGTCTATCCCTGTGATTTCAACCTAATAATCTCATTTGGTTTACCAGGCTCAGCAGCTGTTGTTTTTATAGGCTATTGCTAAGTCACATTAAGGTTCAAAATTGAAAGCACATTCTTCAGTGTTGGCCTAAATTATTCAAAGTTTTATAAAATTTGAGCCTTTTTTGCAACTCCTAAAATTTTTATTTACTTATAAGAAAACAAAGAGTAATATTCATAATATCCCCAGAAATGTTTCCTTAAGCTAAGCCTAGTATCTGCAGATCTCTCACAAGATAATAATGAAGTTGGCAATGTGGTTTATAGCACAGAAGTTTCTTGGAATTTCATTTATCCTCTTTCTGCTGGAGGGAGAAGGTCCCTTAGTTGTAATTTCAGTAGTGTTTGGCATAATTTAATAGACACAATTTGATGATGATGTAGTTAGGGTATGCAAGGGAAACAGTTCAATACATGACATTTTATAGAATTGTTTTATAATAGCCACCCAAAGAGTCAAACACAAAAAGTGCAGGAAATCTATCCACACACTAAAGACCCCCCCAAAAAAAAAATCAAGCTGAAGACCTGGATCCCACAGCAGCGACTTGCATGAGTCCATTGAAGATCTAGAGTCCATGAAAATGTCTCATGTAAGTCTGTTTCATGGACCTGCACTGGAAAGGCCCAAATTGGGTCAGTGGTCGAAAGTTTGTGCCAACAGGATAAAGGATCTGTGCCAATAGGTTGAGAGTTCTGCACTGGAGCCAGGAAGCAACATTCAAGGTAAGGATCAGGGCTCCCCAAGAAGTACTACAGCCATATTAAGCGGCAACGAGGTCCCGAGCTCCTGCAGTGATAATTGAGGAATTAATATCAAGAAGCCAGCATGACAGTCTTCTCCTGGAGGTTGAACAGCACACCATTTTCCTCTCCAGATCCAGGAAGCAGTAAAGTAAGGACCGGAGCTCCCCACAAAGTGAACCACAGCCATTCTCAGCAACAGCAAGGTCCCGACCTCCTCCGATGATGAGACCAGCCAAGTCCAAATCAGGAAAACACCTCAACAAGATTTTCCAGGAGAACAAACAACACCATACTACTTCTTCCTCTCCAGTTCTCCCTCTGATGTTCTTGGCAGCCATACCCAGATGGGCCCTCCATACCCAGAACCACACTGATTCAGTTCAGCTGGGTGCCACAAGTTGACCACCAGTTGCCCATCCACCATAGATGTTAATGACTGTGCTTTGGTGAAGCAGAATAGAAAGTTGAGAAAGATTTTGAGAATTGCCTGGGAAAGCATGAACTCAGAATTATCATTTTATTGAGTGATAGTACAGTTCTATTTGAAGAGGAAATCACATGTTGAATTGTGCCTTTTATGTAATTGTTTTAATGTAATGGATTTTTCTCATGTATCTGAAAGTATTACTTCCCCCTTTGCAATCTCTTATTAGGAGTACTTCAGTTTGTCTAATTACATCAGTGGTTTGGAAGTCTGAAAAAGACAGTAGGTATGCTCTTACATTCCTCCAGGGTTATTTTCTTGGCTAAGAATCCCATTTGAAATCTGTACTGTCTGTCACATCTCCTTTTTTTCTGGTTTTATTCTTCTACACCCAGGATCCAAAGTAGTAGATGTTTTTATTATCTTCTGTAGATAGGGCAAGTCAATTGTATTTATAGGTAATGTTATACATCAGTTTGTGAGCACGTGCATGCGTGTATGTGTGTGTGTATAATTTGAGCCTGACACTTTAGTGAGAGGAATGGCTACAGCTAACTCCTGTTTTATGAGTGGGCTCAGAGAGAGAAGCCACATGATAAACTCAAATAACATGTAAATAGAAGGCACAGTAAAAAACAGGCTTTTGAAAGCTGTTACCCTGTGTTTGCATATTCTGCCCTATGCCATTTCCCAAGACATTTTCTGCACAAGACATGTGGTCAATTTGTTATGCAGAATTGTACCAAAATGTAATTCTATGTCTGTCAGATCCTTCCCTACTAAGCATAAATTACTGAACTATATGTATAATGAGAGAGGTTTCCTGCTTTTCAGGCCAATAACATTGTGATTGTCCAACTTTAGAACAATAGGACAGCAAGACGGTAGATACACTAAGAAGACATTTGGCTTAAGTAAAAACTCAGCGGGAATAATGTAAAAGTGCAGCCTTCCATGATGAGATAGGACTTGGAAAGATGGAGAGAGTAGAAGGGAAATATCTGAGCACAAGTATTTAGGAAGGGTGTATGCAGTATCAAAATAATTATGGATTAAGTGATTCACTCTGGATTCACTTCAAAACAGTCATGGATATAGCATGAGTTGATCATTGTTAGAGGAAGGTAAAGGGTATATGAAGGATTCTTATGCTGTTGTATACATATACTTTTACATGTGTTAGACTTTATTTTAACAGTATTTTTTAAAATATAAATGGTATATACTAGTGATGGTGAATCTTTTAGACACAAGTGCCCAAACTGCAACCTCAAACCCGCTTATTTATTGCAAAGTGCCAACATTGCAATTAAATCTAAATACTAAGATGTTAGAGAAAAAAATTCATACATTAATATCTTTTGTCTTAAAAGAAAAATATCATGCATGCACAGGTTCACTACCACTGGAATATACCATACGGTTTTGGGGTTTTGGTATTGTTTTTGTTAGTTTGGGATACTGGGTAGGCTAGCCTGCCTTGAATAGAGGATATGTTCAAAGCATAGTGGGAAATGTTGGAAAGCCAGACTGGCAGCACATTTCCTAAGAGACTGTGCATGAAAGAACACTGTGGAGTTGAGTGTGTGAGTCCTGGTGTCCTGGTAGACACAGGTCTGTGGATTAGATTTAGTTTTGTTTGACGGTGAGCTCAAGGTAGAACTGCATGCTCAGCATGGCAGGAAATTTAGCAACATCTTGTGTCAAAAGGGCCCACAACTCCCTGGGTTCCATCTCCAATACAAAAGAGAGAGAAAGATGAGCGTGAGGGAGGAGGAAAGAAGAAAGGGAGGGAGGAAAGAAAGAGGTAGAGTTGCAACCCATCCATCTTGGTAGGATACTTTACAGTCCTCTTAGGCCCACCATTCTCATCCCATGTTTGGTTCTGGAAAGCACTTTGAAAGATGGCATCTGGCATGGCGGGATATGTCAGGCACAGAAGATTGTCTCACATCATTTCAGCATTCATCATTTCTCTCTCAGAATCCATTAGCTTAAGATTTTTTTACTGGCAGTGGTCACATTTTCTCTTCTTCCAAGATCTGCTCCTGTTCTTTTTCAGCCTCTTTTCTCTTGGGACCTGAGAATGAGCAATACAAACAAGCTAAAAGCATTACTGTGATTCCCCAGTGATACAAAGCCACATATTCATGAGGACATCTGATCTAGCCTCCTGGAAACAGACTTTAGCGACAGACTGAGTTACACCCAGAAAGCAGCAGTGAATCGTCTGGAAAACCTCTTTGGTGTGACTTTCTAAAGCAGAGTCCCCTCTCTCTCTCCCTCCCTGATTAAGTATTTACCTACTGGTAAGGGGAAAAGAGGACAGAGAGAACCATGTCAGAGAAATTCAGTTTGTCAATAATAGTAAAGCATGGTTATTTGAATGTCATTAGAGGTATGGCACAGCTGACAAACACAGGCTGTGAAAATTGTTTGCTATATTTTTAGAAATTTTACAGTCAACTGTTAAACACAATTTAAAAACAAAAATAATACTCAAATGTAGCATTTCCTAATTCTTTAACTATAATCTGCTCTTAAGATTATTATTGATTTCTGATATGCCTGCAGAGAGGAAGTACCAGAGAGTGATGTGCTACACTGTAGTCTCTTCTCAACTCCAGGTTCAGTGACATCATGTTAGTAGTTTGAAATTGGTCACGGTGGGTCTAATTACACCAGGGGTCTACTTACACCATTATACAGAGACCAAATATCAGACCTTTTCTGAGAATTGGTTGGTAAATATCTACCAGCATACCACTATGAGTATATTGTTTTAGTTGTATTTTTGAAAGACACTTTCTGCTTTACAGATATATATTGAAGTAAAACAGGCAAGTATATCTAGAATTAGTTTCAGAAAATCCAGTGAAGGTTGGTATCATGATGTTACATCTTTGGTGGGTGTATGGGCTTCATAATGCTTTTCTTTCTACTTTTGTGTAGGTTTGAAATTTTCCATAATAAAAATTTAAGTGATCATTGAGGAATATTAAGTGAAAAGAAATGTTGCCATAGAATATGTCCCAATAGACATAGAATTACAGTCTGGCCCTTATCTATCCCTTGGATTTTGTTACTAGTATTCCTTTGATAAAATCTTGCTCTCAAATTTTAGAACCTTTATTTTATAAGTGGTTCACAGATGATTAAAGATCTGTTTCTTATTAAATAAAATGAAGAAATTACTAGGCGTTGTGTGTGTATGATGCCCGTAAGGGCCAAGGAATCTAATGGTTCCCTTCCTGGCCATAAAGAACTCTTTCTTCACAGAGCGGGAGTATACATTTGTTGACTGCAGTCCTGTTGAGACACCCAATCATACAAATAGGGAAAAACAAATGGTTATTGCTCAATAAGACTACTTGTGGCCACATGGCAGCTGTGTATCCTTCAGGTTCATTTTCTATCTAGCTGATTTAAGTCATTGCCGAAAAAAGGAATACTGTCAAGTGAATTGTCTATTATACAGATGATGAGAGTTATTCTAATATTACCTCACTACTAATGTCTTAGAACTATTGACTTATGAATTAAATTAGTCCCAATTTAATGACAAGAAAGCACAGCCTGTATTATATGCTGACTGTATTTTACGAGAAGAACAAAAGCACAGTATCTTTTTCTAACATATTTAGATAGGAAAAATTATAGCATAAATTAACTGAAACACATTTTTTTTCTGAGTTTAAAGTCTTAGTTTTATTCTTAATATAAATTTGGAATATGGTAAATTTCTTCATAGATTCTATTATATAATAATTCATAAAAGTGGGATCCGGTTGACCAGAAGAAAGTATAATATTAAAAATGGGGTGGGGAGTTCTTGACTCTCTTATCAAACAGGGTGCTAAGGAAAGTGTTAGGTTTTATAGCAGGGATAGAGAAGGACATCAAGAACCTTCAGGGAAAAGTAGTCCGGAAAATTTTGTAATTTTAGATAGTGTGAGTTCATGGTCCTTAAAGAAATACAATCTTAGACCATTCTCAAAGTTTTCTCACAAAAAAAGAAAAAAAATACCAAACTTAAGCAGTGAAAACAACAGATGTCCAACTCAGGTAACCTAGGGTCAAAACCAAACAAAAACCTGGACTGAAACAGATGCTGCAAACAGGAACTGAAATCAGAGAAACCAGATGTCAGAACAGGGTGGCTGGAAGAAAAATCTTTACTGTTCTTCCTCCAAAGAGAAGGCTAGGCGGAGAGATCACTTGGAGAAGTAAGAACTGCAGGTCACCTTGGGCTGCGTTCTGCCCAGCAGGGCCACACCACACTGTAGGTTCTGAGCGTATTTATTTGGAATATATAAGTAGGTGTCATAGTTCAAAATTAAGTTGGACCATGGCAACTGAGACTTGATTGCTAAAGAAAAGCATATTTTAAGTTAGCAAAATGGAATAAGCATAGACTGATTTATTCACTCCACTCAGATATTTACTTGGCATCTACTTTCTGAGCTTGATGGAGAGACCAAATTGAGCCCCACAGATAAAACCCTATGCTCCTGGTGCTTACCACCTTGTGAATAAAGACAGACAATATAATAAATAAGTGCTGAGTACATTAAACAGAGGTAAATTCTGTGGAGAAAAACAGAGCAGGAATAATTCTTCAGAATTACATTCCCCGAGGATACATTTTCCAACTCTACCAAAGCTAGCAAAAAGAGTACATTTATAAAGTACAAAACATATCACCTCTGAAATCCCCGTTCCTGTTTTCGTTAACCCTGTTAATATATCAAATATGCTCAATATGTCTGCAAACATTAGTTCAAAGCACAGATTAAAGTTGGGGTGGCTTGGGAGAAATAGCCACACACACTGAAGTAAAAAGAAAGAAAAATATGTCCTTACATAATTTTGGTTGGACAGCTGGCAGTTCATGATCAGAAAGGCAAACAGCACCTGCAGTTGGGGGGCAGTGAGTTATTTAAAAACAAGATGTCCCGACTGCTTCCAATTGGTCAGCCAAATAGCAGCTATTCAGAGAGGTATTTGATAGTTGTATGTATATATGTGTTTTATAACATACAGACTATATCTTACTCTGTTCAGCTTTCACAAAATTGTCAACCTTTAAATGAATATATTGGTAAGGAAGTTATTAGATCTTTTTGTGGGAGATGGACCAAGGTAAAAATGAGCAACCTAATAAACAGATTCATACTCCCTCCCTAAAGCTTGTTTTTTCAACTGCCTGCTAAACCTCCTTCCTTGAAGTCCCAAAGGTACTGCAAACTCATGACCCTGCTCTACCTTGAAATAGTAGCCAAACTTCAGTTGGTTACCATCCTTGAATCATGGCTTCTTTTAATGTCTAGTATAATATGCATCCTTCTGTTGGATGCTGAAGGAATGTTAGACTCCATACCCATCAGCTGTTTAGCAGAGCACCTGCTGGAAAATACCTAAAGGTCTTGGTAGTAGGTTTGCTCTTTTATCCCTTCACTTGTTCACTCTCATTCATGTCCTTAGTTTAAGTCTCCATATTTATCTCCTGGACCACTGATCTATATGGTATTTTCCCTGTGTACATTTTCCTTTTTAAATAAATCCTTCATACTGCTACCAAAGTAGCAAATTCTTAGTTTCTGAATGTAAAATTTGACACCATCTGATGTCACTCCCTTCCAGAAATAACTTCAGGGGTTCTGTAGCATGGTTTACGTATCTCTTTATGATCTAGACCTAAGTGGCCCTTTCATTTTATCTTATGCAGCTTGTATACTGGGTTCACTCTTGAGAGCAATGATCAGTCAAAATTTAATAGGAAATAGGGAAATAAACCTTTCACAAAGGGAAAAAGGACCAAAAGATGGAAGGGAAGGGGTAGAGGGGAGGAGACAGGGACATAAAAAGAATTAAGATGTTTATGTACATGTGCTGACTCCCCACCATGAATATAATCATTATATACTGCACACATGTCCTAATAAAAATTAAAAGAAAACTTAGCTATGTCAAACCCTTAATAAGGCATAACACCTTAATTATGTTAATAATTAGCTGACTCAAAGTGAAAGGAGGTTTTACAGATTGGTCCCCAGTGAATATTGAAACATTAACCAGCACATTAAGATTGAGTCTTTCACCAGCACAACTTCACTCCTTTTTCCTTCCCCCAACTCTCCCATCAGTACCTGTCAGACACTCCCCTACCCCAATTGTGCTAAGTTTCTTCCCCGTCTGGTGGTCCTCACTGACACTCTTCTGTCCTGGATCCTCACAATTTTATTGCTGAATTACTGCAGCAGAGCCCTCCCTGTCTCCCCTGTCTTCATTCTTTCATCCTGGCCTGGCCCTGCCCTGTATCTCCTATACCCCATCAGGTCAATTTTCCTGAAATACTTCATTCTTGTAGAATCTATAATGGTTCTGTTGTATGTCAGGTCGAGTATACTCTTTACACCAGAATCTGAAGCCCTAAATGTATTCACAATCTCATTGATTTGAAAAGTCCTCTCTCTCTGGCTATGAAGGTGGTCTCCTTGGTAGACCCTAGTGCCTTGTTACTCTTCCTTGCTCAGGGTCTAACTTCCTGCCGTTTGGCAAGTGGAGCCCTGTCTGCTCCTCCTCCTTTGTATTCCTGGGGACTGAGAAGCACATCACTGATGGTGCTTTCTCCATTGCTGAACTACAGCTGTCAATCTCAGCAGCAGCAGCTTCAGATGGCTGCAAAAACAACGTGCTTGAAATCAGAGCTTTTAGGCTCAAGCTCCTGCCCACTAGCCAAATGTGTTTGACAACTTATATTTTCCTCTCTGACCTAGTGGATCTTAAAATTAAGGGCATGCTGTGGAGTACAGAATGCTCTTCATTCTAACAGAACGGCAACAGAAGGAGCTGTCCTTCTTAGGCATAACACTTTCCATGCCACATAATATTATCTCAAATATTTATTGAATTCACTAATCACATGATTTGCATATTTTATGTGTGTCTACATATATACATATGCATACCAATAGATTTGTGTGTCATTGGCTATATCTGTGATTTCTTTTTCCTTTTAAACTTATTTCTGATATGTAATAGCAGTTGGTAAGCTTTTTCTGCAGAATGATATTGGTACAAGGGATGATCAGAATACACACTGAAAGTTTAAATTTTAAAAATTTATTATAGTAAAAGACACGTTACCATTAATCCTTCCTCAAAACACTTCCCTTCTTTTCAAACACACATGTCCCATAATTCTTACTACTTTTGAAGGTAGTTCTGGAAGTCCTCTTTTGTATCTTTACAAGATGTGATCAAAGCTGCCAACCACCATCCAACTGAAAGGCAGGCTTATAAAAACATTACAGTGTATCCTCGTCCATTTTACTCACTAAATCTGGTACCATGCAACCTCTGACTTTTCCGCAAAGTCAGAATGACCAGTAGATTATGGACTAAATCCCCTGCAACTATGAACCAAAGCAACTAACTTCTGTCCTTTTAAGTTGTGAGTTTCAAGTATTGTATCCCAGGAAAACCAACTAATTCTATGAAAATTTATTTTAATTTTATATGGATATTGTATAGGCTTTCTCCTGAAACCAACTTTTTAGAATAAAGGATTTGGCAATGGAGACAAAAAATTGATGGTGCTTGTGTTCTTCTTTGAAAGGAAATTATACAGTAGCAAATTTTGTTTAACACTCTCCTTGGGCAGCAAAAATACTAACTAGGTACTTATAACTCTTATAATGCTCAGATCACTGGGTGTTGGTTTAAAAAAAATGAACAAATCAAATGGTAAAATACAGTTACAGTTTTTAAGGAGTTTATAGTAGAATAAAATATATGACAGTAATCTCAGCAAAACAATTAAGAGAAATAGGATTTGCCTTTTACCTAAGAAGCAAGATTCATTTGTTCAAAGCAATTCATTAAAGACTACAATTGTTTAGTAGTGTGAGAGTAGATTTACTAACAGCAAAATAATACGTTATCCCCACCCTCCAGTCACCAAGCGTGTTGGGTAAGTGATCACATTTCAGGTGACCCAGCCTGACTACAGGAAAAGACTTTTGCGTAAAAGATTAGAGAAGTTGCCAAACAACATTATGAAGACTTATGCTTTTGAAATTCCTCTTATTACTGCTTTGATTAAATTGATGTTTCCAAGGGAATGGGCTTCTAGATGAAATTTTAATAGTGCCCCAGCTAATCCTAATGTATTCTTTCATTTTATTCATCTTTTACAGTGTGATATTTTGTTTCACTTCCTCATTTGTCCTCACAGGCCTGTTGCTGGGAAATATTTAAATAACATGTTTATGAAAGAACATTATTTCATAATGGATAAGGGCATTTTTGGCTTGATTTAAAATTTACGTTATTTGGTAATTTTTATAGAAATAAAATTTCTAATACCTAAATTGGTGATTGAACTCTTAAACTACAATTTTTTTGGCACTGAAATTAATTAAGTTACTGTGTGATGAAATCATCTCTTTTATAGAACTGTTTGATTAAGTACCAGTGTGAAACAGATGAAATGTTGGTCAATAATTAGAGTGATTGTAATTTGATTTTAAGCAGAGATTTGAATCCATGGTGAGTGACATAATATCGAATGGTTTTTCCAACGATAAGGGCACTGTATTTTCTTAAGGTGGTGGCTTGCTTACAGTGTGTTAGCATGGCCGATAATGGATCCCGGTGCCCTTTTGTGTGCATATTTTAAATGGCTATTCTTGTGTGTTTTGGCACTGCATGAAATATTTCACTATTAATTCTCTTTTTTTTTTTTTCAGAACTAGACAATCGGACATATTCACTCTCTATCATATTGACTCTTGTTTTCTTCCAAATAATTGTCCATATTGTCACATGTAGGGAATTCACATGAAACAACCTAGTATGGAATTGATCTGAGCAGGACGAGGAGGGCATTACAGGTCTTCAAGACCAGACATTAGGGAAGCCTAGAATGGCTGTCATAGTGTCTCTCATTCTCCTCAAAACAGCTGTCCATACCTTTGTGTGTTGAACTTAAACAAGGCAAAGCAAGCTAAGATCACTTTGAACAAAAAGTGATAGTTTTGCTGGACTTCATATCATGACATTATGGAGTCAGCACTGGGTATTGTAGTGTCTCTTTTTCTTAAAAGTAGTTGTTCATTTCAACATGTGTTATATAGTTGGTTCTCGTAAACTGTTTATAAGCTGTACACATGCATGAGTCTCTACATGTATATCTATCATTTCTGTATTAGCAGGAAAAACAAAACAAAGCAAGATAAAACAAAACAATTCCTAGAAAAGCATGAGGCAGAAAAGTCACATAAAACTGCAATACAAGGTGATCTACAACGGTTACCATGGTGTCTCAGCAGTATATAACAACATTAATAAAAACGAAGCATTAGAGACATTATAAGACTTCAAAAGCAAGTGATAATCAAACCAGAGTGGGTATCTTAGTGAATCTTGTCATCTTCAGTGTAGTTGCCTATACACTTAGACTTGATGCTATCCATCACAACAGATTTAAATAAAATCAGTCAATACAAAGTAGCAATCTAACAAACCAGATTCAAATAAGATCAGTCATAATAAGACAGTATAAGTTATAAAGGGCTTCAGATTAAGTTGA
>PVJX010004949.1:0-89508 GCA_004027295.1 Dolichotis patagonum
GAAGGACATTCTAGGGAGAGAGAACAAGAATATGAGCATTTCAGGAACAGTGGCAGAGAGGCCTCAGTGAACGGAGGAGATAGTGGAGTGGAACAGAAAAATAGACATCCAATGGCAGGAAAGCAGAATAGCAGAAATAAGGCAGAGAAGATTGGCTGTAATCTCTAGTATAGAGGGCCTTGAAATATTAACAGAGAGAAACACAGGCAGAGTAGATCAGGAGATAGGGTCCATTGAGATGCTCTATATAGGGAGGCAGTGTGACCCAAAACAAGCAGTGCACCCCACGGGAGTGAAAGGGGAGGAATTGTCTAAAAAAGGGAGGAAGAGGATATTGTTAATTGGGTAACAAGATTTAAAATTTACATTATTTCCATCACTCTGCTTGGATGGATTACGTGCTGTTCCAGTTTGTCTACTTACGCTAGACTTGAGGACATGGTCAGCTATCCCAAAAATAAGAGGACATATTATGGTAATCATCCCTAATTTTTCTATCAATTTAATCTGAAGCCCTTTATAACTTACACTGTCTTATTATGACTGATCTTATTTGAATCTGGTTTGTTAGATTGCTACTTTGTATTGACTGATTTTATTTAAATCTGTTATGATTAATAGCATCAAGTCTAAGAGATAGGCAACTACACTGAAGATGACAAGATTCACTAAGATACCCACTCTGGTTTGGTTATTACTTGCTTTTGAAGTCTTATAATGTCTCTAATGCTTTGTTTTTATTAATGTTGTTATATACTGCTGAGACACCATGGTAACCATTGTCGATCACCTTGTATTGTGGTTTTATGTGACTTTTCTGCCTCATGCTTTTCTAGGAATTGTTTTATCTTGCTTTGTTTTGTTGTTCCGGCTAATATAGAAATGATAGATATACATGTAGAGACTCACGCATGTGTAGAGCTTAAAAACAGTTTACGAGAACCAACTACATAACACATGTTGAAATAAACAACTACCTTGAAGAAAAAGAGACACTACAATACCCAGTGCTGATTTCATAATGTCATGATGTGAAGTCCAGCAAAACTATCACTTTTTGTTCAAAGTGATCTTAGCTTGCTTTGCCTTGTCTAAGTTCAACACACATTAAGGTATGTACAGCTGTTTTGAGGAGAATGAGAGACACTATGACAGCCATTCATGGCTTCCCTAATGTCTGGTCTTGAAGACCTGTAATGTCCCCCTCATCCTGCTCAGATCAATTCCATACTAGATTGTTTCATGTGAATTCCCTATATGTGACAATCTGGACAACTATTTGGAAGAAAACAAGAGTCAATATGATAGAGAGTGAATATCTCCAATTGCCTAGCTTTGAAATTTATGTCTTACATTGCTTTCTTGTGATCCGCATTGCTCTGTTTTGTTGTGTTTAATTTTACCCTATTGGTATAATTGCATGTATATTTGAGTGGGTAAGATGGAGCAGAACTGTTAACAGTCTCACTGTTAGAATGTCTACTTTACATGTTTTAACTTTGTAACTTGAACAACTATTTCAAAGAAGTCAGTATGTAATTAGTCAAGTAATAATTTCTTAGGTTTTATTGCTGTTGTACTCCTCCTTTTTTCCTTGAAATACTGTATTGTTGCTACCCTATATTCTGTTTTATTTTGTTTTGTTTTTTCCTCTTTAAATAAAAAAAAGAAATTATCCTATGCATAATATCTGACCATAGTACATTGAAATTGGAAATTAATAACAAAAGAAATTTCAAAACTGGCATAAATAAATGGAAATTAAATAACATGCTTTTGAACAACCAGTGAGCTACAGATGAAATTAAAGAAGAAATAAAGCAATATCTACAATTCAGTGAAAATGTGAAAACAACCTATTGTAATATGTGGGATGCAATGAAAGTGGTCTTAAGAGAGAAATATCTAGTAATAAATTGTCATATCAAGAAAATACAACGAGAACAAATAAACAAACTAGTGCTTCATCTTAAGCTTCTAGAAAAAGAAGAGCAAGTTAAACCCAAAGCACATAGAAGAGAGGAAATAGTAAAGATTAGAGTATAAATCAATGCAATTGAAACTAAAAAAACAATACAAAGAATTAATGAATCAAAAAGTTGTTTTTTTTAGAGAATAAACAAAATTGACAAACCTCTAGCTACCCTTATCAAGCAAAAGAAAGAAAAAACCCAAATTCACACAATAAGGACTAAAAAGGGGGAAATTACTACAGATTCCATGGAAATTCAAAAGATCATGAATACCTACTTTGAAAATCTCTACTCACATAGAGAGGAAAACCCAAAGGTAATGGACAGATTTCTAGAAACATATGAACTACTGAAGTTCAACCAAGATGATGTAACAATTTTGAATAACCCAATAATAGCTACTGAAATTGAAAACATGATTAAAAACTTACCAATAAAGAAAAGACCAGGTCCTGATGGATTCGTGGCTGAATTCTATAAGAAATTTAGAGAAGATTTAATGCCAACACTCCTTAAACTCTTCAGTGAAATTGAATGAAAAGCAGTCCTCCCTAAATCATACTTGGAGGCTAGTATTATCCTGATACCAAAACCAGAGAAAGACTCAACCAAAAAGGAGAACTATAGACCAGTCTCACTAATAAACATTGATGCAAAGATTCTCAATAAAATACTGGCAAATAGAATGCAGCAAATAATCAAGAGGATTATACACCATGACCAAGTGGGATTTATTCCAGAATGCAGGGGTAGTTTAACATACACAGATCAATAAATGTAATACACCACATCAACAGAGCCAAAAATAAAAATTACATGACCATCTCAATAGACACAGAAAAAGCTGTTGATAAAGTCCAGCACCTATTCATGATAAAAACCTTACACAAACACAGAATAGACGGTGTGTACCTCGAACTCATAAAGGCCATTTATGATAATCCAACAGCCAACATTATACTAAATGGACAAAAACTGAAAGCCTTCATTCTAAAATCGGGAACAAGACAAGGATGTCCACTATCACCACTCCTATTCAATATCGTTCTAGAAATATTAGCCAGAGCAATCAGACAAGAGGGAGAAATAAAAGGAATAAAAATAGGAAAAGAAGAAGTTAAATTATCATTATTTGCAGATGACATGATACTCTACATGGAAGACCCGAAAAACTCCATTAAAAGACTACTAGAATTAGTAAACAAATTCAGTAGTAAACTTGGATACAAAGTCAACACTCAAAAATCAATAGCATTCCTCTAAACAAACAAAAACCTCACTGAGAGAGAAATTATGGAAATATCACGTTTCACAATAGCATCTAAAAAAATCAGATACTTAGGAATCAATCTAACCAAGAATGTAAAAGATCCATATGCTGAAAATTATACTACTCTAAAAAAAGAGACTTAAGAGGTTATTAGGAAATGGAAGGATATTCCTTGCTCTTGGTTAGGAAGAACCAACATTGTGAAAATGGCCACACTCCCAAAACTGTTACACAGGTTTAAAATAATCCCAATCAAAATACCATCAACATACATTACAGATCTAGAAAAAAATATTCCTAAAATTCATCTAGAAACAGAAGAAACCTAGAACAGCAAAAGTGATTCTGGGCAATAAAGGCAAGGCAGGAGGCATCTCAATTCCTGGCTTGAAACTATACTACAAAGCCACAGTGATAAATTTAGCAAGGTACTGGCAAAGAAATAGACCTGAGGATCAATAGAACAGATTAGAAGATGAAAAGGCTACTACCAAGACACTCAACTACCTGATATTTGACAAAGGGGCTAAATGTGTTTGCTGGAAAATAGATAGCCTCTTTAATAAATGGTGTTGGAAAAATTGGCTTTCCACATGCCAAAGACTGAAAATAGACCCACGCCTATCATCATACGCTAAAGTCAAAATGGATCAAGGATCTAAATATTAAAACAGAAACACTAAGGCTACTGGAAGACAAAATAGGTAAAAATCTTGGAGACATAGGGATTGGGAGAGAATTCATTAATAAAACGCAAACCACATGGGAAATACTCCTAAAAATCAACAACTGGGATCTCTCTCATATTACTAAAAAGTTTTTGCACTTCAAAAAAAATCACCAACAAATTGAAAAGAAAACATACAGAATGGGGAATAAGATTAGCCAACAATCCCTCAGACAAAGGGCTTATATCCAGAACATATAAAGAATTGAAAAACATCAAGACTCCTAAATTCAAAGACCCTCTCCAAAAATGGGCATCTGAGATGAACACAGAGTTCTCAGATGAAGATATACAAATGGCAAATAAACACATGAAGAAATGTTCATCATCACTGGTCATTTGAGAAATGCAAATTAAAACAGCATTGAGATTTTGTCTCACCCTGGAAAGAATGGCTGCCATTAAGAAAACACCTGATAACAAATGTTGGCGAGGATGTGGGGAAAAATGAACACTTCTTCACTGTTGGTGGAAGTGTAAACTGGTGCAGCCACTATGGAAATCAGTATGGAGATTTCTCAGAAGACTAAGATTGGGAAGTTCCATTCAATTACGCTATTCCCCTCCTGGGTATTTTCCCCAAAAAACTGAAATGTCATATCACAGTGTTATATGTGCACCCATGTTTATAGCAGCACAATTTGTGATAGCTAAATCGTGGAAACAACCAAAATGCCCATCAACTGCAGAGTGGATGAAAAGAATGTATTTTTATACAATGGAATGCTACTCAGCTATAAAAAGGATGATCTTGAGGCCTTGATAGGTAAATGGAGACAACTTTGAAATATCCTCAATAGTGAAATGAACAAGACTCACATTAGTAAATATCGCATTGTCTCTCTAGTGTAAAAAATAATAAAAACTGACAGAATAATGGGACCCAAAAGGTATAATAGATATTGTGAAATCCAAAGGGAAGGAAAGTGTTCTAAAGAGTATAACAGTGTGTAAAATAGATGACCATATTACTGAACTTCTGTTGGAACATTGAACAGAAGGATTTGCACTGTCAATGTTTGAGTGGTAAGCCACTATTTATGCTCTGATTTTGTGACTTTGGCAGCTATTTTTTAGGACAACAATGAGTAATGTATCATCTAGCAATTCTATGATGATAATTTTTTTTAATTTGGCATTGTTCTACCCTTCTTTTCTGTGTTTTTAATTTTGTTTAGTTCTCTTTTCTCTCTTTGAAAAAAAAGGGAACAATATGCAATATAACAACCATTGTTTAAGTTCTTTATTCTGTTTTTGAAAATGTGTATTGTTATTGTTTTGAGTTTGCCATTGCTCTTTATGCCTTTTGCTTTTAGTTCTTCTTTTCTGATTTTTTCTCTTTTTTAAATAAAAAAAGGAGACAATCTGTGCTCATTTTCTCAATTTTCATAGGACAGGATTCTAAGAATGTATTAACTGAATACTCTTGATTTGGTGTCTCTCTCCAAGATGCAGTCCATTTATCCCTCAGGAACGCAGTCAGGTCAAGTCTGCCATTCTGGAAGATGCTTTCCAGTCAACCTCATGGCTGCTGAAAGGTCAGAGAATATCCACTCACAGACAGAGGCATTAGTTCCCTTTGGACATTGGTTAGCACTGTCAGTCTCACACCACATGGACATTTCAAAGCTATCCAATATGGCAGCTTGCTTCCCACAGAGTGAGGGTCTCAGAGGGAAAGAAAAAGAAAAAGGTTAGAAAAACAGTCTCTTTGTAACCTAATATTGGAAAGGATATAATATTAAATAAGTATTCCATTGTTTGGAAGAAAGTCATCAGACCCATTCCTCACTAATGAGAGGGAGGTAACACAAGTTCCAGGAACACCAGGAAATGAGTTGTGTCTCAGAGGCTTCCTACCACAATCAGTTCCTCTAAATTAACGAGGATTTGTGGACTGAGAACCAAATTTGTGCTCGGAATTTAGAAGGAGATTTTGTGTGGACCCTAGGAATTGGCTATAACAGCCAAAGGACAGTTGTGGAGCATTTCCTTTTCCCAAGGAGATTGCCATGGAGTTTAAGAAATGGCACATAACCAAGAGCAAGAGTTAATTAATTCAAGACTGTATGAAATTCTTTGCAAAAGTAAGTGAAATTTCCTCTTAAGAAGTTTCTTATTACAGATGAAACATGTGTCAGAATACTTATGATTTAAGCTCTAAAATCTCAAGTACTGCAAGGAAGAAATCACCTAAAGGAATTGTACTGGTTAGATTATGTTTCTAGTTAAGATGAAAAATTAACCTGGGAACCCAGTTGTAATTTTTAAGTTTCAAAAAAAGTCTCCTGATTACCTTTACACATCTTAATTCATTGGCCATTTACTGTGTACCCTTGCGTGGGAGCTGCCACGATACAGTTGAAAGAGAATTTTTTCTTTTGTTTGCAGTAGTCACTCTGATGATAATTACTCCTAGGTAGGTTAACAAAGTATGAGATATGGAAGCTTTTGTGCTCAGACATTTAAATTTTCAGTACTATATTATAAGCACATCATTCATCTTTATTCTTTTTAATTCATTCAATGAATATATAGACAGGACCCATCATGGTCCAACACTTGCTTCAGGCCTTGGAGATACAAAGATGAACAAGAACAAAATGGGGCCTGATACCTTGTGGTCTACATTCTAGTAGGAGACAGATGAAAAGATTATTTAAAGAATGAAAAAAGCAGAAAAGCATAGGCTCTTTCCCTATTGTAAACTCACTGACATCAAAAGTTTGTCTTCTTACCACTATATTTAAGTGCCTAGGAGAGTTCTTAGCATAGAGTAGGAGCACAATCAATGTTTTTGGAGGATCAAAGATAAAACATGAAGATAGTACCAAATGGAAACTGACATGATGGCGTGACAGTGAGGACAAAAGAGTTACTTCAGGTCAGGTGGTTAGGCAGAGCCTCACTGAAGAATGTGACATTTGAGGTGGGTTCTGAATGAAGGGAAGTCAGCCATACAAATATGTGGAAGCAGACTATTCCTGACAGAAATGCACATTGAGGACAAAAGTCCTGAGGTGGGTACTGGTTTGGCTGGTGTTTTCACCAATAGAAAGGAGGCCATTGTGCAAAGGGTTAAGGATGAGATGGATGAGAGATGGGGCTGGAGACACGGGCAGGGCAATATCACATGAGGCCGGCACATACAACACGGATTTCATCTTTAAAAGTGATCAGAACTACTGGGCAGTTAGAAACAGGAAATCAAGAAAATGATAGAATATTTTGCTGTTGTTCAGGCAGGAAATAATAAAGACTGATATTAAGGAGGGAAGACAGGAAAAAAGGGGAGGGAGCAGAGTTGTTCAATGGTAGACTACTTATGGGGTGAATTTCAGGTAGGGGTGTGTGTGTGTGTGTGTGTGTGTGGCATAAATTGTCAAGTCAAAGTTGACTCTTAAAAAAAAAACCACAGTGACCTTTCCATACTTATACAAATGTCTTGTTAGTTTTTTAGGGTTTCCATAACAAAATGCTACAGATTATGTGGCTTAAAAAACAGTAATTTTTTCTTCCAGTTTTAGAGGCTAAAAGTTCTAGACCAAGGTATCTGTCAGTGGGGTTAATTCCTTCTGATGGCTTTGAAGAAGAAACTCTTTCATACATTTTACAGGTTAAAGGTGTCTGCTCAAAAACTCAGGTGTTGCCAGTGTGACAATATTAAGAAGTGAGGCTTTAAAAAGGCTGCGTAGACCAAGCCATCACCCTTGTGGGTGAAATGAAGGTCTTTATAAAATATGCTTCTATAACACAATTTAGCTCCTTGCCCCAGAATCCTCTGCTAGATGAGGAAGCAGCATCTTTCCCCTGTACAGAGCAGCCCTTGGCGCACGAGTGACCTCACATCGCCCTGATCTTGAATTTCATGAACTCCAAAACTCTGAGAAATACACTTTTGTTCCTTAGAAATTACCCAGTGTTGGGTATTAGACAGAGGCAGCCCCAACATATGGGGAGGATTCTTCCCCCAGTTTCCGGTGGCTTGCTGGCAATCCGTGGCCTTCCTTGGCTCCTGTCACCTTTCCTTCCTTGAATCACTGCGTTTCTGCCTTTGGCTCCTCCCGACGGTGTTAAATGAGGAACGGCTGTCAGACTCCAAAAAGTGCTGTGAGTTACTGGAGGAGAGCAGAGAAAGAAGGAGCAGACCACAGCTGGGCAAGTTTCATGGAGGAAGCCGTAAAGAATAAGTAGGACTTTGGCAGCCTCAAATTTCAGGCTTCTTTGGGACTCTCAAGCCATTTGGATAAGTGGCTGGATAAGCAAATGTACTGTAACCACAGAGAAGTATTTATTATTTTCCTCTTCACAGAGAGGGATTATTAAACTCCTATCCTGATCAGTAACTCCAGCCATTTCCAGATGGAGCTGACAGTCACCCAGTAGGGAGCACTGACTTAGAAATATCTCTCGCTTCCCAGGGAAAGCATCTCTCTTTCTGCCTCTGTTTAGACAGCAGTTATATAACGCTGCTGGCGAAGTTTTGTCCATGCCCAGAAATATGACTTGAAGATAATGAAGAAAGCAGAATCACTGGGAATTACTCCTGCTTTGATCCTCATGTGATTAGATAAGATTTGAGAGACCTTCTAAAAATTCCAGTATGATCATGTTGCTTTCTTGATTAAAGACTTTCAATTGGTTTTCCACAGCTTGTAGACAAAAAACAATTTAATCCTAATCTTTGCCCACAGAAGTTCGCATGCAGTGGCCTGGCTAATTCTCTCACTCCTCTGCAACCTTTGGAATCTCATTTCTAGCAGGCTCTGTTCCTTTTGCATCAGGGATTTTAGTACGCCCCAAGTGCTTTCCTTGTAAATGTGGAGTTTCTTCCCATCTCTCTCCCTCAGTTTTATCATTCTGTTCATCCTCTAGTGCATGAAGGTCCTCAGCTAATCGGAAACATCAGAATCCTGGACATTTGACACTCCTAACTTGTCTGCTGCTTCTTTTGGGACAACTTCCTAAGGAGTAGGCAAGTTCTGATAGTGATTTGTTTGTAACCCAGGCAATTTTGGGATATTCCCTACATCGCCACTAGGGGGAGGGCCACCCAAGTTTTCTGCTTCAGAACTTTGGTTGCAGGTTACTAGTATGAAGGCCATGCAGAGGTGCAGCTGCAGGGAGTCAGTGGGAAGCAAACGTTGGATTAATGCTGGAGCACAAGGTATTTAAAGGAATACAAGAGGAGCACACACACACACACACACACACACACACACACACACACACACGCACAGAGAGAGAGAGAGAGAGAGAGAGAGAGAGAATTTGTTGATGATTACAGATGTTGAAAGGCCGTAGCATAACAGAGTTTAGAGGTGCCAAGATCACACAGCTAGAAGTGAGACAGAGTTTAAATCATCAGGTACTCAGAAAAGTGCAGACCTTAAATTGAACACTCAAAAAGTGTTAGATATAATTCTGCAATTCCCTGGGAAGTCATTACTGGTTTTATTGGGTGATTCAGGATCTGTTTCTCATAATCTGATTTGTGAAGAGGAGCTAGGGAGATGTGAAGGGCAGTGGGGGATTGTTTGGTAAGTTCAATTTAATTATGTTTTTTCTGGATAAGTGAGAGGCTTCTGACAAGATTGGGAGGAAAAATACATTATTTCAGGTCTAGGGGCAGTGGGCATTTTACTTCTACATAGCACATGGCATGGCACTTTTAATTCAGTCCTCACTCCTCAGCCCACAGTGTTGGCAGGATAGATGCTCCCATGCTGGCCTCTAGGCAGACATCTTTGTTCTCAGAAAGGACCTTGACAGCACTGAGTAAGGGAGAAAGCAACACGAAGAAACTTCTAGAAGAACAGGATTGCAAGTGGGTTGAAGTGCAATAAGGAAATTATATGATGTATGTTACACACCCTGAAGCCTCTAGAAATCAAAAATAATTTAAAGGAGGAAAGCCAAGAGGACTTTAGCAGGTAGATGAGGCCCACAGGCTTCCAAGAGTGATCGCTCTCAAAAAGAACACTCAAATTCAGGCTCGGAGTCTGGACTCATGTGAGAACTCTGGATTCATTTTATTTAAACTCTTCTCTCTATTTTATTCAAGGAATGTTCCTTATGGGTTCTGTAGTATTTGTTTCCTGGGACATCTAGCTCATATCCCTGAGAAATCTGCATCCTTGTACTAATGTTAAGTTGATGTGAGAAGTACAAGCTATAGACAGGAACCAAGTTGTAATTCACATTAAATTTATGGTTAGGCTTGACACAGAATGGCAGTCAACACAAATTTTTAAAATATACTGCATTTTTTGAAAAAAGAACAGTGCCCAGTATCATCCTACAGCATTTGCTATATGAGAGCTTTTGGAATAAGTGTTATTAAAACCAGTATGTTTGTTATTTGAGTACTGTATCCATTATACAGAAGCAGAGTAGTATGCCTGAATTCTCTGTCTACCCAAAGTACCTTGGCTATCTGATTAAAGTTTTTGGAAGGCAGTACAGAGTCTGGTTATCTGAGGTATCTATAACGCTGGGTAGGGATGGAGGCTCAATTATGTTCTTGGAATATAATGACGTCAGTAGTGTCTTTCCATTCATTTGACAGAGAGTACATTGGGAAATATATGTAATTATTCTAAGAACAAATCAAATGACCCTGTGACATGAAAACACTGAAATTTCTTTGCTTGAGTAGTGGATCAGAAGGACTCTTACCAGCTTCAGAGTTTAGAGTGATGTCAGTGCGTACTGTGGTTGTTACAAATTGTTATTTCTATCAAATTCATTATACTCTGGTCAAGGTTAATAAATTTGTGACTAATTTTTCATCACTATACTAAATATATAGAGGAATAAACAATAATTTCTGGCACCTTCTTTAATGGATATAATAATTGATTCTGAAATATCATGGATGGAAATGGGATTGTGTGAGACATGCTGGGAGTAACTGTTACAAAGAGTGCATAGATATTCTCTCAGGCTGACAAAAAACTTACTTATGAAGAGACTTTCAAATCATCACCTTTCCTTGGGGTTATATGGTGGCTCACTATTACTGAGGATGCATAGGCTGGAGCCAGTGTCCAGTATTTGAAAAAGTTTATTACAGGTTTGCAGAGATGCTTACCAAACTCTCGTTAGAAATGCTTAGAGAGTTTCAGTGATCTTTGGATACTTTTCCAGAGTGACTTTGTTATAAAATTCCAGCCCTCAAGTATGTAATGGTAATATCCAGCATCTACTGAAGGCTTAGATCTGTGGAAGTAGACAAATATAATTGAGAAATCAGTCAAACAATTTGGCTTATGCACTGAACCAAATGTTTGTGCATTCCACCAAATTCATAGTATGCTGAATACTGGGACATAAACCGACTGTGTTAGTGACTAGAATTTTGGGAAGTAAATGAGCTTTGTGCTCCTGGACCTCTCTTCTCTCTTCTGAGCTATGAGGACACAGCAAGATGATGACCATGTGTAGACCAGGAAACAGGCCCTCCCCTGACACTACTGACATATGAATCTACTAACATTAATCTTGGTCTTTCTGACCTCTAGAACTGTAAGGCATACATTTCTGTTCCTATAAGCCACCCAGTGTATGGCACTTTGTTATAGCAATTTAAGTAGACTAGAATGACATCTGTCTTTGTTGCTTTGAGAAGTGTAACAGGAGGCAGGCTAGGCTTGTAGTTCTGAAGCCAGCTTTCCTTCTTCCATGAGAGGCTGGAAGGTCAAGTATGGGAAATAGTCATTCTTTTCTGAACTGAATGTTTGACCCAACTAAAACAAACATAAGGCTATGGGTACAGTTTAAAGCAAGATAAGAAAACAGGTACTCATAGTTTTAAAAAATGTAATAATGGGATTCCACCCGAAAAATGTTTGATCTTGCATTATTTTTCTTGAATTTTCTTTTCTAAATTTGACTTTATACTTTGCAGTAGAACTGAATTTTTTAAATGAGATCTCACTGCATTGCCCAGGCTGAACTCAACCTTGTTATCCTCTTGCCTGAGCCTCTCATGGATTATCCCAGCCTGGAATTATAAGATGTGCCAATACCTTGAGGTGGGATTTTATTAAAGATGAATAAAAGTGGAGTATAGAATAGTGTAGTGAAAATACATTAGATTAGTTCTAGATCTTAATGGCAAAATAGCTTTGTGAGGATCAAAATTAAGTGCAAATCTCTTTGGAATACAATTTTAATTTCTGAAACACATAGAAAGATGTACTAGATCATTTCCAACCTGTTGCTTGGCACTGAGTTCTGTAACTTATGGTGGAAAGCTCTGCTGTGACTTTATTTTACCGACATGCCTGACATCTCACAATCTCACACAAGCACCAAACACCCTTCTCCCTGGTAGCACTGATCGACAGATAAGGACATTAAAAGAGATGCAACCATGAGGGGACCGCACTGGATCTTAACGTGAAGCTGAAAGCTCAAATGTAACGTCACAAGTAGGGATAACTATGTATGAAATGCCTAAAAAATAACCCCAGAAAACAAAAGAGTTAAATACCCCTGCACTAATGCATCAAACTGGACATTTCTAGGACAAAAATATTAGCATATCAAAGCTGGTGTCTTAAAAGTGGGAAAAGAGAAAAGAAAAGAAAAATAAGATCTACAGAATGAAAGACTGGAATGGGAAGAAGGAAGGAAAAGGAAGAAGATGGAGAGGAGCCAGGCTATGATGGAAAGAGGGCTCAGGGAGACCTGGGATTGACGGAGCAAATGGAGCAGACTCTGCTGTCTTGCACAGACAATGCGACCTTGATACAATGGACCTCTGAGCGTCAATTTACTCATCCTTGAAGTGTGTCTAACAATGTTTCTTGCCTCGATTTCCTTGCCAGAATACATGTCTCATTGTGATCTTGCGTGATGGCACAGATGAGTCATTTAGCGCAGGGATTCGTCAAATATCTGAACGGTTTAAACGCTGTTATTAATATTGTTGTGAGGAGGAAATGGTAAATTGCATCTGAAATTCTTTAAAATAATCCCTGAGACCCAGTAAGCAGTAAATAGTAGGAAGATAAAGGAACATAATTAATATTTAACAAATGGTTCATCACCATGTTTTTATCACTACATTCTGGTAAGATTGGATTATGCTTATTACTTTATGAGTGAAAAACAGTGAGGCACAGAGGTTAATTGGCCCACATCATACTGCTGGGAAGAGGCACATATTTAGAGTTCTTCCATCCAGTTAGACAAATCTGTGTTTCTTTCTCCTGCAACTTGCCACAAACTACCTTTGGCCCTTTAATGTTGAATAATTTATTCATGTATTGCTTGCAACAACTCTGAGAAATATATTTCTCTCTTCCCTTAAAGAAAGTCACAGGAAGATCATTTAAATTCATGATTCTCAGAATTCAAAGTTCACTTTCTTTCTATTGTAAAAACACCTGAGGGTGAATCTTTAGTAAACTGTCATGTGTACAATAGTTCTTTGCTACTTATTTCCATAGCTTCACTTTTTAGGGGTCAGATATAACCTTAAAATACTTAATGGAAAATGTCATAAAAATAATTTATGAGTTTTAAATTGAATGCCATTTTGAGTAGCATGATGAAATCTCATGCCATAGTGCCCCTTTGCACTTGAATCTTGTATCATATCATTGTCTAGTGTATCTGCACTGTATACACTACCTTCTCATTAGTCATTTGGTTGCCATTTTGGTTAACAAATCAACTATCCTGGTATTGAAGAGCTTCTGTTCAAGTAATGGTTACTTTACTTAAAATAGTCCAAAAGCACAAGAATTATGATGCTGGCAACTTAGATCTTCAAAGGGAAGCCATAAAGCATTTGCCTTAAGTGGAAAGTGAAAATCCTTAACTGAATATGGAAAGAAAAACATTTGTACACTGAGATTATTGAGCTCAAGAGTGAGAACAAATGTTCTATCAATGAAATTGTGAAGAAAGAAGAATAAATTTGTGCTACTTTTGCTGTCACATTTCAGACTGAAAATGTTATAGACAATACATGATGAATTCTAGCTGAAAATGAACAAGGCATTCATTTTCAGAGCGTGGTTCCTTCATCTGTTTTCATCATCCCCCTACTGCATAATCCTCTGCAGGGCAGCACTTTTCAATGAAAACATGAAAGTTGAGTTTATGAGCATATATTTGACTTTAAAACTTCTAATAGCCACATTAAAAATAAAAAGAAAGTGGTGAATTTACCTTTAGCAGTGTGTTTTATCTAACTTAATATTTTCAATCAAAGAACTAATCAATAGGAAAGCGAGTAAGAAGATTTTTTTATTTGCTTAGTAGTTTACACTAGTAGCCCATCTCCACTGGACTAGCCACATTTCATGTGTTTACAGCCCATAGGGGACTAGTGACTATCATATTGGATCATGCAGCTTTAGACAATTGCTGGGTCAATTTGAATCATTCTCCAAACTGCAGAAGTCATTGAAGTTGGTAACCTAAGAAAAAAATGTCACAGTATAGCATAAAGAAAAATGTGATCAAAGATTTTATGAATTAATCCTGTCATGAAATTTTGGCTTGCACTTGGTAAATCTACAGAGCGAAGAATAGCATAACTTACTTTGCCGTTAAGAAAAATATGATTTGTTCATTTAGAACATGAGCTTGGCTATTTTTCTCTCCTTGTAAGCAAATTGAAAAGAAAAGTAGTTAGGATTTCATGTGGAACAGAAGGAAATATTTAGAATTCATTTACTGGATATTTAGGGAATATAAAATAGGGAGATGGGAAATGAGAATTGCAAGGATGTCATCAAAGCCTTTTATCAGCAAAGCTGTCATTTTTAGAGACTTAGTAATCTGAGAGGCACTGCACTGAGTTTGCTTTAGAGGAAAGTGTCCACTTGTAAGGTAATTTTATGAACCGTCCTCAGAAATTCATGGAAAATCCAAGAGACTACATCAAATGCTTCTGCCTCTTTTATTTACTTAAGTCACACGAACCGTATGTCGAATCTCTTAAATTTGGAGAGTTTTAAGTCTCATGATGAACTAGATAATAGTTAAAGTTGACAGTAAGGGCCAGTGCATCTCAAAAAAAAGGCTAAACCTCTGACATTCAGAAGCCACAGTTATCTAATACTTCACTGGAATATTGAATAGTTCCAAAGAGCAGCCATAGTGTTCTAAGAGCTTCGTTCCAAACTTGGCTCATAACCGGCTCCCATTTTATTTCCCCAGATCAGCCAACCAAAATGCATGTCTGGGCCTGGGCTCTATCTAGTAATTTCAGGTATATCCACATTTAAATATTGTTTCATTTTATATCCCTTGTGTGAGTTTTTGTCTACACCATTGCTTAATCTGACCTTCTTTATTTTTATTGTAATTTTAGAACAATTAAAAATACAGTAATTAAATTGCTGGAATCTTCCTGTGTAAAGTCAAGGAAGAACATTTCAATTCTATCAGTATGGGTGTTAATTATTTTAGGCAAGCTGTCATTTCAGCTTTCTAAAGTGGATTTTGTTCCTGCAGTCAAGAACATTGCTTAGTGCAGAATTAATTAATCATTATAAATATAAAACCTGCAGTATCAGCTCCTATGTTCAAAAAGGTTTCAAGAGGCAAGGTTGAAAGAGTCAATAGGCTGCTGAAGGGAATCTTATCACGCACCCCCACCCTAATCTGATAAAAGGACAATTAAACTATGTACTTCATCTTTTTCTATAGCTCTGACTTCAAGAAGTATCAGCTCAAAACTTGAAGTGTCTATTTTTTGAAATTCAAAGTGTTTTTTTTTTAATAAGAGATTTTAAAAGGCAAGAGTGACAAGGAAATGGATGAAAATTGGAATTTACTTTGGCTGAAGGGAGAGCCAAAACATAAACACAACAAAACAATTACATTCTCATGCACAATGCTAAATAAAACACAACTTTAGTGGGCTTGAGTTTTCCCAAGTACCCAGCAGCTACTTAAGAAATGTTTTTATACAATGACTATAATAATTGTATTCCTAACATGCAGACTCACAGACATTCTGCTGTAAGAGAAAAAGCTCACTTCCTTCATTACCTTTCCCACTGCTTTTAATAATGGTTCTATAATATTGTTTCATTTCCTTGCTCTACCATAAAATCTAAAGTCAACCAAGTTATACTGGAATATATTGACCAAATCACAGAAATCATGTCCAGAAGGGTTAAAAAAAATCACCAAAGCAATCCAGATAATGATATTAACTAATATTTAATAAACCAACTATTTGATAGCCACTTTAAGTGCTTACATGTAATCACCTTATATAAATGCTTTAGCATGTGATTGTCTCATTTAAGTCTTACCATCCAGAAGAAAACAGGTCCTCTCCATGCAGAAAACTTTGCTCAGTTTGTATATTATTTTGCTAATACATCAAAAATCTAAAAACACCTATTATGATATGTACATTTTTTGTCTTCAGTCTTTAGGCACTCTCTTAAGGACAGACACAAGGACAACGCTTCTCAATCTAATGTATATACAAACCAGTTGATCATGTGGTTGATCCCGTGGGTCTGCTCATGGCAGTAGAGCCTGAGTTTCAGAGGATTTCCAGGCAGGAGCTTGAGGTTCACACTTTGAAAAGAAGGACACTTAGACCAATGCTTTAGGAAACAGGATTGGCTTTGACAAAAGAATGATACTGGAAGATCATGAGTAAAAGTATACATTGGAGTGTTTGGTTAGGGGTAAGTTGGTAGAAAAGATACAGAATGTGTCCTAAACTATATTGCGTATCTTCAGGACTTTTATGTCTCTCAGGATGGAATCAATGGGATCAGTGTGTTTCCCTGGTGTCACTAGTATTTGACACGCTTTCCAGTCATTCTTTTTATATTCACTGAAGCATCTGCCTACATCTGGGCAGGTGATGACAGAAAAGCATGACACAGTCTGTGTGGCCCAGAGTGTTAATTATGAAGTCACTCCCAAGCCCTCCATTCTTAGTTTATTTTAAAAGATAGCATTTTATGATTTATATCATGACAATTATGTTTCTAATGGGACTTTAATGGGTTTTGAATTCAATTAAAGAAAATCTATTTTTAAAATACATCTCAGCCACTGCCACTTGGAAGTCACACCAGGCTGGCACAGAGTAAGTCATCGAAGCATAATTTAAATATGTTTTGGTGTGATCAGCTAGAAGGAACTTGAGAATGACCTATATTTAATATTCCTTTAAAAATTGTCTTGTAATTCTCGAGACTTTGTGCCTAATGATACACATAATGATTTTTACTACAGAGAATTTTGCAATTTCTGGATTATAGGCTGTTGGTTCTAGTTTTGGGGAAAAAAGATCATTTTTAAGAGAAATTGTCCTTTTGTTTGCATATCACATCTGTAAATAATGATTTATCTTGTTTCTCAAAGTCATATCTATTCTGAACTTTTGCAGAGGGTGGTTTCAGATAATTGAGTTTTTCTTTAATTTTGTCTATGTAACGAGCACTCCAATCAAGGTTTTCCCTAGTTTTGACCAAAAACTAAGCCTAAATTGAACTCCAGCACTTACAGTCCTTCCCCCACTCCACATAGTGAATGCTCATTGATATTTTTCTGCTGTTTTATCCTGGAGTAACCCTTTGACAATGTGACTTGCCATTTTGAAAAACTAGTCCAGAGCCAACTGGCAGACTTGTGATGACTGAGAACAGGAGAGACGTAGATGGGTGACTTCCAGAGCCCATGGATAAACCCCATCAATGAGCAGTAGCCCCTCCGTGGTCTTCTCTTTCAGTCAGTATACAGATAGCTGGAAACAGATGGCAAATTCAAGGAATTTACATAGGGAACATAATATCAGTTACTCCTGTAACAAAGACTTAAATCACAAATGCAGTGGTCTGCAATCTTACAGAGTTTTTTACTCTTTATATTTTAAAATTCTGGTCTCAAGTAATGTCTGAGAAGCATAATGACTGACTATTTATTTACTAGTATTAAAAAAGTCAACCTACTGCAGCTATGCCCATTTTGAGGTGAGCCTGAACTGGAAAGAAAATGGCTTTTTTTCTTATAATTAATCCCACTCCAGGCTAATCTTGTTAGGTCAGTCATCTGCAGAAGCCACCCATTGGTAAGCCTCCTAAACCCTGTGCAGCTCCCACAGCCATGCGACTCTGAATGTTTTATTTGTGTTTTTGGTCTTTAAAAATGCCACCAGTGAGGGCTGTGCTGAAACAGAAAATGGTTTTCACATATTTTTCCAAAGACTGGTTTTATCTAGGAACTAGCAAGCCCATGTCTGTCAAATGTCAAAGCTGTAGATGGCAGAGGAAGTGAGATTTGCTTATAACCAAGTGGGAATTCCTGGACCCGGGAAGGAAAGCAAAGCTCTCTGAGCTTCAGGTTTGTGTAAGAGAAAGAAAGAGGGTGAAAAGGAGTGACAGGAGGACAGGGCCAAGATGAAAGAAAGGCGGGGAGAGGAGGAGAGAGGGAAAGGGGAAGAGAGAAGAGAAGGAGAAAGGTGGGAAGGAGAGAGAAAAGAGAAATAGTGTGACAGACTCCGAATGGTTTATGTATTTATTTTAGCTTCTCACAAACTAGGGCCAGTACCATAATTATGACAGAAAAAAAGTGTAGAACTCAAGGCAACTCATGGAGTCCCTTAAATTTCACTTGTGTCTGGAGACAGCAATTTAGAATTTTTGAGTCTTCTGCAGTTGTGGAGAAATACTGAGAAGACTTTTTGAGTGGAGGGGCTGGGGCTGGAGTTGAGGAAGCCTCAGATGGGCAGACTCTTCTCACTGTGGAAGCAAGTTCTGTGCATACTGATTATGGTGCCAAAAGGATTCATACGTAACCAGTCAGCTCTGGATTCTGGTGTGGGACGTCCCAAGGCTGGGTGAACAGTTATATTTCAGATGAGATCTGGGGAGGAGGGCAGGAAAAGTAAAAAAGTGGGCAGAGGTATTGATAGGTTTTTTCCTGGGAGTGGTAGAAAACCAAGAGCAAAGAAAAGAAAAAAGAAAAAGGCCTTTATCATGGGCATGGGAGGGCTGCAGAAGAGTGCAAGATCCACTGGGGCTGACAAGCCGCTAGCTTTTATTCAGTTTGACAGGGGATGGAGTTTGGAGGGGCCCCGTAGAGTGACGAATTGACAGCTGATTGGAGGAGTGCTGCCACTCTCCGGAAAAGCAGGAAGTTTGATTTTGGGTTTGGAAGAAGAACAGGGAAGTCAGTATTAAAGGGAGGCACCATGTTGGGCCTGCACCATGCTGAGTCTGACACCTTGAAAATTTGTTGATGTCAGAGACAGAGAGACAGAGAGAGAGAGAGAGAGAGAGAGAGAGAGAGAGAGAGAGAGAGAGAGAGAATTACATTAAAGATGTCAATATGGCATAACTGAGTTTGTTGATACCTGAAAAACAAGAATTGGAGCTTGTAAGCAAGTTTTGAGTTGCTCAACTCAGCTGTTTTTATGAAAAAAAATAGTTGCCTGAGTCAAAATGTGTAAACTTCATCTCATCCTTGCCCTATTTCAAATGTCACTTCCTCCCTGAAACCTTTGCCATTCTTTCAGTTGAGTTTTCTCTTACTCGTTGTAGCTTTGCTATGTAGCCTACTTTCAAATGTCTTTATTCATAGAAATTGCTAGCTTGTTCATTTATAGATTTCCAGAATCAAAAAGAACCTGATGGGTTATCATTTAGACTTGTCATTTATTCCTTCCACCTGCTAATATAGTCATTGAGGGCAGACATGCCTTCTTTGTTTTTATATAGATCAAGTTACCAGCCTTGGCTCATCCTAGGTATAATAGATGTGTGTTCAGCATATGATGCAAAGACACTTCGAGAACTTGGTTTTCTCACATGGAAAACAGAGACAACAATTCTATCTTGTCAATGGATAGCATTGACTCTACTTTAAACTTATTTGAATTCCCTTGGAAGGAAGTGACATGTCTTAGTGATAGCAAAGACCAGGGAGCACAACAAGCAAATGATTTTCATTATGAGTTTTGTCACTGTTGCTTGAACTCACTCAGGATGTATAGAACTTAGTTTGAGACTTTATGAATGGATCTCTAAATTTCATTTGACCTCACAAGATAAGCTGAAACAGCAATTAGATTAAAAGGAAAAGGTATTTTTATTTCTAGGCAAACTCATTTCAAAATGAGCAGAGCTTCAATACGCTGATATTTTTAACCTAACAATATTTGCAGCACTATCTTTATTGTTGTTTTTGTTGTGCTTTTGCTTGGGACCTCAGAATAGGCTTTGAAAATCAAAGGATTAGTATATTCCAATGGAACACAAAAAGAGCATTTAGGTTGAAATCTTGAAGTTGTTTCTGCCAAGTGTAAAGTGTACTTGATTTACTACCTTAATTCTTCTCCTTTCCTCCCCACTCTCTTCCTTCTTCATCACTCCCCCTTCTCTCTCTCCATTTTCCACGAAACTGTATCTAGAGAGGGACAATATTAAGACTGAAAAGGCCAACCTCTTGGTTGCAAGTGAATGGTTCACAGAGCCCTAGAACCATTAATTCTCTCTCTGCATTGCATTGTTTCACTTTGTCTCTCCAACTGTCAGTTATGGAAGTTCTGAAAATGAGTTTTGTATTTCAGATGCCTAGATATTACCTTCAGTCTTGGAAGAATAGAGGGTTTTATTAATAATCAGAGTTTAATGGTTTCTTTTAATCTGTTAGAAAAACTTTATTGAGTAATGGAGATAAAAAAAAAGTTGCATGAGATAATTACAAACACTGAGGTTGGAAATTTACCAAGCTTAGCTTGTATCTGGAGTGGGTCCTCTAAGGAATCAGATGATGATGGAATGAGTACAAAGATTTTGGAGAACAGACAGACAAAACAATCATGTGTTTGAGAAAAGCATGTGATCTGAACTTGGGAAATGGGTTTAGCTCTGGAAACTAAGGAAGAATCAAAAAGAAAAAAAGAATAGTGGAATGAATGAAGGAAGGAGGAAAAAGAGAAAGAAAAAGAAAGAAAATGAAAGAGCTGAAGGAATAGCAGAGACAAACTGATTGCTCTTACAATCTAATTGTTCTTTAAAAGGTCATTAGAAAAAGCACAGAAGAGCTAAAAAATTTTGTATTCTAACTTGATTTTCAGATTGCATTCTTGTTTGGAATGAGGGTAGAGTATATTTCGTTTCTCAGTTTGCTGACTCGTTTCATAAATTTTGACTGTTTAGGGATGAGGAGCTCCATTTGTACTCCTGTCCAGGCCCTACAATGGTTAAGGGTAGACCTTCCGAGTACTAACAGAAATGGAAGTAACCATCTTACCATCTCACCACTAGCATTTTTCTTTTCCTTGAGTATCCCTAAGACTATATTGCAGTCAGTGTTGGGTTAGGGAGTGTAACTTTGCTTTAGAGACAGGGGATTGGTTTATTCTCTAAATTTGGAGTGGTGGGAGGTTTTCTATGTTGATCCTTCAGTCCTGTGGATCCTTTAGGTAACTGAAAATAAAGGGCATGAAAGACACTTTATAGTCAATACATTTCTGAAGAAATCACCTCCATGTCAGAGTATACTGCTTCTAAAGAAAAGTAGCAGCAGAGAGAGTAGGGTTTAGCTAAGATACAGCAAATCAGATACAGAAAAGAATGAATCTGAAGCTTAATTATAAAATTCTGGGAGCCTGTGATATAATTCCACATTAATTTAGAATGTCATGTGGATTTAATCTTTTGACTTTGTTTTTCTCTAGGAAGGTAAAGATTTAAACATTTAGATTTTGACCATTCTAGATGATGTTGTTGTATTGTTTAGTTACCATTATGTAGTGATGGCTCTATTATAAGTTAAATTATGTTGCTCTCCCAAAGCTATATGATTAACTCCTTATCCCTAAAAATATGATCTTGTTTGGAAATAAGGTCACTACAGATGTAGTTAATGAAGCAAAGAATAGTCCATTTTGCAGTAGAGTGTACACTTCAGTATTGGTGTCTTTATAAGAAAAGAAAAAAGAGAAGAGAAGAGAAGAGAAGAGAAGAGAAGAGAAGAGAAGAGAAGAGAAGAGAAGAAAAGAAAACAGATTATAAAAAAGAGATCATTATGTGAAGACAGGCACACAAAGGCAGAAGTCAAGAATATGATGATGAAGACAGAGATTACAGAGAGCTTGGAGCTTGTAACTCCAAGAATTAGCAAGGTATAACAAAAATTAGTGCAAACAAGAATAGATTCTCTACAACTGTTAGTGGAAGCATAGACCTATTAATGTCATATCTACATCCTCCAAAACTGTGAGTCCACAGTTGCTGTTGTTTTTATCCACCTGCTTTGTAGTAATTTGTTATGGCATCCCTATGAAATGAACATACTTTGTATACCTTTGGCAACTCATATAAGATAATTGATTGGACAACATTCTGAATGGAAAATAGAATAGAAAATAAACTTGTAATCTTGGATAGAAATTGGTCTTCATGTTTAATTAATTTACTTTTTGATTCATTTGAGAACTTTCTGTAGGGAAAAGCTCAGCTGGCACCAAACTGTTGCAAAGTGGCAGGGGTAGGGGAGAAATACATCATGAAAGTAGAAGTAAGATTGTCCCAAATAAAACACTATTTTTTAATCTGTCCTTAATTCTACCCCAGGATGAATCTGCATTCTGCTTGATATTGATGAAGCATATAAAAAAAGATTTAAATGTCCATTCATTAAGTTTCCATGACCAGCTAGGGGATTCCACTGGACTTTCTGGAGGGGAAGTTTGGGATGTTCTCCTATTGGTGAGTTTGAGAACAGAATAAATTCATCCTAGTTTCTCTTTCTGCATCCGGTTCATGCAGTATGGCTGGTTTCTACTTTGGTCTTCCCTGTGGTTAGTATGTGTGAATCTGTGTCTGAGCCCCATCTAACGAACAGGTTGATAGCTAAGTCCCATTTTTAACCAATAGGATGAAATGCTGAATTTTTCTATGAATAAGTAAAAAGTTAGTTGGTTCAAAGGTTCAAAGTAATAGAGGGTATTTGATCTCCTTTAGGTGGACCTTATCAAGTTAACTTCGGTAGGCAATATTACAAATCTCTGATATGTCTGCACATTGAACATGGTTTGTTCATTACCTATGGGCATACTTTGTCTTCCATTTATTTAAATTATTTATTCATATTTAAGAGATGTATATTGGAAATATTTGTGATAATTTACTACCGCAAACCCACACTTATTTAGAGTTTTTCTAGTTTAGCATATGACAAAAATGTAATGAAAACATTTATGAAATGAAAGACCACATCAGTCTTAGAGTCAGACATGGATTCAAATCCTACCTCCTCGGCTGATTAGTTACTAAGCCAATTTTTCATCCTATATGAGCTTCCTCTGTAAAATATTGGTAACTAAATCTATCTCACAGGGCAATAAAGATTAAATAAGATAAGATATATAACTTACTTCATTATCTCTCTATATCATCAAGGCTGGCATATAGTAGAACTCTATGGTGAGTTATTTTTCTCATTTCTCTTCTTTGGAACAAGTAACATTTATTTATCTTCCCCCTCCCTCCACACAAACACATCCTCTGTACATTCATGGGCTTTATTTCACTTCATCTTAATCACTTGACCTATTGTTGAGGGTAGAACATGTTTTGTTCGGAATGCAAATGATCTAGTGCACCATCTATCATACATACACTCAATGAAAATTATTCTTATTTTTTGCCTTTCTAATTCTAATCATTGGAACACTGTGTTCTAATCATTGGAACACTGGGTTTAGTTTACAAATATACCTGAGATTCACATTGTGATAAAATTATTCTAAAAACATCAGTATCCTGATTTGCAAAATTGTGGGATAGTATCATAAGATTAGTAAGAAAAATTTTTATTGTAAAATTTTATAGTTATATAAAATGCAACAGTGTTATTACCTTTGAAACTAATTTGTTTGCAGTGCTTGCCCCATGTAATTTCCCTAATAATTAGGCAACACTTGCACTTACAGTGCTTTTATATTTTTCTTTCATTATATAGAATGATATAGAAAACCAGAATTTTTTCCTTTATCAGCAAAACCACAAAAAAGATGACCTCAGTGGGTTATTACAAACACATGCAAAAAACACATAAAAGTACCCTATTTAAATGTGCCACTGCCCTGAGCTTAGGCAGTATTGATTAACTGTTTCATCCAGCTTACATTGAATGAGCTCAACTCTCCAGGCCCCATGGGTATTGGTCCTTTGTGATGAATGCGACTTGTTCCTTGCCCTTAAAAGGCTTCTGATCAAAAGGGGAGTGGTGGCAACAGAAACCACATTACCATAGCATCTGTCACAGTTCAACCAGGGAAGCAGAAATGGTAAGAGCTGTATATTAGGAGATTTATATGAAGGAATTGGGTTTTGCTATTGTGCAGATCATCTAGTCTCACCCAAAATCCATACAATGGATCATCAAGAAGGGTTGTGCTGAAGTTGATGAACTTGACGGGATATTGTTGCCACAGGTGAAATTTCTTCTTCATTAGAGAAACCTCAGCTTCTAGAGCTTCTAATGGGTTGAATCAATCACATGTCACCTTTTAAATTATCCAGTCCCAACTTTCTTACTTAAAGTTAACTAATCTTGGATTTTCATCTTACCTGTAAGATAATATTGTAATAGGACCTATATTAATTTTTGATTGAATAACTAGCGGCTCATGCCTAGTGAAATTTCCACAAAAAGACCAATTGTTGTTATCATCATTTTCGAAATCTTTATGAATCAGAGGTCTAATAGTAGAGCTCTTCCAAAATTGAAGACCATGTCTTGTGAGAAAATCTGCTACTTAATGCTAACAATTTCATTCTTCAAATACAATCACTAGTTTTACTATGTTTTCAAAGATTCAGGACTCATGTTGCCATTCTGTCTTTAGGGAGGAATTAGGAGGTGAAATGAATTTTGTGCAATTCTCTGAAATCCATGAGTGTGGAGGGGGATCAAATATAAGTTTATAGTAGTAGCAAGAACAAAATATAAATGGTTGCATGTTTAAAAAGATACTTCTTTATTATCAAATTCACTGAATGTTACTGGATCAGCTTTTCCTAAATTGGGTTCCATGGAACACTAATTTCTTGAGATCAAATACACATTTGCAATACATTATCCATCATCTATGTATTTATCTGCATTTATACATGAAATATGCATTTTATAAAATATATAATATGTGTATAAATTTATCTGTCAGAAATCTACATGTTATATAAATGTGCATGGATATTGTTATAGAGTTTCTGTAATCAAGTATATGAGAGCTATGAAACAAAGAAGACTTCTGCTGATATTTAAGAGCTTTTATGTGTTGATACTTTTGTTATCTTCAAAAGGGTAATTTCATGTTTAGCTTTAGTCAAACTCATTTGGCCACAGAATGCCTTATAAATGGGATAACTGGCTTGGATTATTATTCATTGCCACAAACCATTAAAATCTGTGCAAGTAAGGTTTTGTTTATGATGAGGAGGATGAGAAAGATTAGCAATTAAGCAGCTATTTAAATCCAACTGAATGTTGTCATAACATGCGGGGGAGGGGGGGACAGCTTAAAGGTTGTCAAGTCCCGCCACTCATCCAATGGATAATTCTTCTATTTTCCTTCAATCACAAAGCTGGTCAATATTTCATATATAAAAGAAACAGCAGAGTATGACAATGTGATCCATCACATTGTCTTTATCATTACTTTGATAATGTCATTTGTCATTGTCAAAGGTCTCCAATGAAAATGTTTCTAAAAGGAAAACCAATAGGCTAACAGAGAACCGGTGCCATGCAGCGTGATCAAGCTGAGAGTCTCTTACATCCAGGGAATAGCTGCTCACCGCCCTCTGTGGGGGAGATGGACATGTCTCAAGCTAATGGCTATAATAAATCACGGGTCTGCTACAATTCATTATAGGTCACGTCCAGTTGCAACCAAACTGTACAAATCACAAAAGGGTGAGGCTGTTTTTATAAATTGTAAGACTATGTATGTGGGTGGTTTACAGAAGTCATAAATTTTGAGGTTCACTTCTTTGATAAAATGTTTGCTAAACAGAGTGGGAAAAGAAGGTGATTCCATATGTAGAAGGGAAAGGATTAACAAATACCCAACGGTGTCAAACAGTTCCAGGGTGTACTGAGTGATAACTAGACTCAGAGAAAAAAATGAGTCCTTGGGTAAGAAAGAGGAGTCAATATGAGTTGAATTGTGATTCTCTAAAGTTCATATGTTGAAGTTACAACTCCTATTGTCTTAAAATGTGTCCTTATTGGAAGGTGGGGTCTTTACAGGACCAATCGAGTTAAAATGAGATCATTAAGTGGATACTAAACTAATATGACTACTGGTATTTTAAGAGGACGAAATCTGTGATCATACACACAGACAATGAAGGTGATGTGGAAAAAAAAAAACAGAGGGAAGGTCTCTGTCTGAGCCAAGAGGAGAGGCCAGCCACAGATCCCTTCCTTACAGCCCTCTGAAGCAACCAAGGCTATCAACATCTTTATTATAAGGACTTTCAGCCTCCAGAACTGTAGGAGGTGTCGCCTAGTCCGTCCTTCTTTGCAGCAGCTTCCCTAGACAATGGCCACAGGAGGTGAGGCAGGAAATCAGGACTAGACGGTGAGAGCCCTTCCATTGTGTGTGCTGCAGTCTGAGTGGTTGGAAACTTCTGAAGTGGCCCAAGCTAACTTGTAACAAGTTAATGGTTTCACAGCAGCAGGAAGCGAGAGTCCAGAGCTCCTTCAATGGGCCACATGAAGGATGCAAAGGACCTGCGTTAGGTGAGCAGCTTTGGGTGAACTTCATCAAACTCAGGACACGAGTAGCGACGAAAGGGAATCAAAGCGGTGACAGGACTCGTAGATTTCCCTTCAGACTGAGTACAGATGGGCGATGTCCAACCCAGAATCAGTGAACTGGTTTTGGATGTTGCTCTTCCGATGGTCCATATGGCTTTGCAGTCAGAACTGCTTTCCCTAACATTTGCTTCTCTGTGCTCTGCTCACTGGCTTCATTTGCTCTTTCTTCCAGCTTTATTGAGATTTAATGGATATTTAAATAAAAATTGTGCATATCCAAAGTATATATCATGAAGTTTGACCTAAATATACATGGTAAAAATATTACCACATTCAGGCTAAAGTATGATATCCATCACCTCATGACATTCTTTTTTATATGTGTGGTAGGTAATTTTAAGATCTGTTGTCTGTATAAGTTTCAAGTATAGATTATAATTAATGATAGCCACTATAATGTACAGTAGATCTCCAGAATTATTCACTGGGCAAGTGTAAGTTTGTGCTCTTTGACTAACTTCTCATTTTTCTCAAATACAAGGCGCTAAGCCACCACTTTCTTCTTGGATTCTGGGAGTTCAACTTTTTTAGATTCTACAAATAAGGGAGATATTGCTGTATTTGTCTTTTTAAATTATTTCACGTAGACCTTGTGACCTCAAGGTCCATCCGTGTATTCATAAATGGCAGAATTTCCTTCTTTTTTTAAGGTTGAATAATATCCCACTATGAGTATACATTTGTGCACATGCGTGTGTGTTCACATGCATGTGTAAGTCACATTTTATTTATTCGCTAATCCATCAGTGGTCAGGATGTTACCGTACCTTGGCTTTTGTGAGTAATGGTGCAGTGAACATAGGATTGGAGGTGCTGCTTCTGGTTAGTGACTGTTTCCTGTGTGGTTACTTAACACATACTTTCTATATCTGAGCATCTCGTGGTCTGAAAGACTTTCCCCTGGTCATCACCTCTGTCGTTCATTCTCATCTCTCTGGTAGTGGTATCCATGCAACTTTCTTCAAGTTCTTGCCTCATTTCTTCAGCATTCTACCACCTGGGTCCTTTGAGTCTCCACTCTTTTTATTCTTCCTCAGAGCACTTTTCATGCTATGAATTTGATTTTTTTTTTTTTTTGGTTTATTGTCAACCTGTTGTTTTCAACACAGAGCATCCACTTATAAGGCAAACTCCAGAGTGTGAATTTTTTTTCTGTGTAATTCACCTGCTTCTTTCTGGAGCCCAGCATAGGTTTTAACCACTTAGTAGGAGCTCATTAAATAAGGATTGAACAAATGAATTCTGTACTAGGTTTGAAACTGAAGTCTGTGTTACATTTCTATTCTATTTTATATCACTTTGATTTCACTCAAAAAGAATAATGTTTTGGTTAGTACTTCTACAGTTAGAACAATTATTTTAGTAATAATAATATTCAGAAAAATATTTCAATTTCAGACAGTATAGCAACACATACTGATGAACTATAAAAGAGGTGAGCTTTTTATTTCACACACTCTCATAAGAATATTTTAAATCATGCAACATTTTAAAATAATTTGAATGAGAATCTGGACAAGATAACGAACAAGGAGTTTTGTGATTGTATCTATTCTCTGCTCAACCTCCTCGAGTTCTGCGAGCCCATTATGAGTGCACTGTTGTAGAATCCAGGATCAGGCAGCTTCAACTTTTGCGTAGCTTAAGCGTTTAGACACCTGATGGCAATCTTTCATTAAAGTTGGTTTATCAGCAGCCATTCTGGCAGGTAGGAGAGAACACGATCTGTTGTCCTTCAAAAATCTTCATACCAAATATCTGAAAATGTTTCCCAGTGACAGACAGAAGGGAGAGCTTAATATCCTTCCCGAAGAGCAGAGTGGCTCTCATAGAGGGAAAAATGATGTGGCTGGATGAGTTCAATGGAAAGTGAAGGAGAAAGGAAGGGAAAATGAAGCTTCTGTAAGGTCCAGTTACATTCAGGGACTTGGGCTGACTACTTAGCGAGAGAGAGAGCAGGATGTGATGCTAATGGGCAGGAAACAAGTTCGGCGAAATTTATGTTGTGATAAAATGCAGTATAATCTGGTGACCAGCTTTCTCTCCCTCTTTTCTCTTTCTCTGATTTCTCTCCACTGCTCTTGCTGCAGGCTGAGAATAAAAGATACATTTTTGGGCAGAAGGGTGGAAATTTTTCCCCTGCAAGAATGTAAAAGGGCAGGATTGAGTGAGAGTGTAAAGTAGTAGAATTTTCTCTTATTATTCACAGGTTTATATTTTCTGTGACCTTGATGGTTGATACTATCTGTCACCTACTATGTGCTTAAATTGTGCAAAGAGGCCTCACTCGATTGTCTTCATATACTGAAATATCTAAGTTGAACAGGATTTATGAACAGATAGTGGCAACATATAGGTTTGACTCTGAGACCCAGGCACTCACCACTGAACACACTGCCTTTGCCTGTGCTCGGTGCCATCTTGCCTCAAACACTCCACAATGGACAAACAGTCCACAATACCGACTTTGGCAGCCTCTGGTGTTCCCAGCACAGGCAGCATCCTCAATCCATCTCCCATCAGGTACGCTGTGGGCATCACAAATCTAACCTCAAGACTCCACTCTGAATCATTTAACTTTAATTTTCCAGTCATCTCATTTCAAGAAATAATGCCATGTCTTTGAAGTCCTTACCCCAAATACTCATCATTGGTACCTCCTATGTCTCAATTCCATGTGCAAATAATCACAAATCCCTGTCACTTCTGCCTCCAAAACATGACACAGAGATGAGTCCTTGTTTTAATCACACAACACTGGACCAAGTCATCATCACCTGGACTAATGAAAATGACTCCTTTTCAATTCATTTTTTATTGTGAAATATAGCACACATACATATACACATATTTGATTATATATTATAGAAGACTCTAAGAAGTCTAAGTGTATTGTTAAAAGAAGAATAATAAAATGATTGCTTTTATCCCACAAGTTTATGATTTAGAATATTACTGACTTATTTGAAAAGGACTTGATTATATCTTCTCTCTCTCCTTGAGAAAAATGAGACTACATTTTTCTAATTGTCTCCTTGCTTTCTTTGTTGTACAATGCACATCTTATAAATTCTTGATTTTATACAAATATAATCATAGTGTGCTATGACTTGCTCTTTTCATCAGTATTAATGGTTTTTATGATTTTATCCATACATGGTTGGCAAACTACAATTCATGAGTCAAATTAGCTCCACTGTGTGTTTATATACATAAAGTTTTACTGGAACATAATGTGTATAGCAGGTGTAGGCTATGATGGCAAAGTTAGGAAATTATAGCAGGCACTAAATTGTCTGCAAAGACATAAATCTTTCATATTTGATTTTTTCTAGAAAATATTTGCAATCCCTTCCTATAAAAAAATCTTGCCTCTGAGCATGAGGAGCCATGTAAAAGAGTTTTCACAATAGCATTGCTCATAAAAGCAAACAGCTTGAAACATCTCAAATGGTGATCAACAGAAAACAGAGATAAACATATTATGGTATAGTTATTCAACTAAACACAACCATGAAAATGAAGTTGCTACCTCAGTCAGTATGAACTGGCTAGGAATCCACAAAAATCTCAGAGGACACATTATGATCCCATTTGTCACATTTCAATACTAAGCAAAACTATAACACATTATGCAGACATATATACATATATATGATAAAACCATAAAGAAGAAAGACAGAGAATAAAACATTGCAATATAGTATTTTTGGGGTGAATGAATGCAATAAAGTTGTGTGTGTATGTGTGTGTGTGTATGTCTTACCCAAATTTCTTTTTCTTTAAGGATTTCCTTTTCTTTAAGAGTTCTTTTGTTTATGATTTTAATAGTCAAGTGTGTTATTTCTTTTCTCTATCGATTACTTATCTTGTGAATTATTTAAAAATCTTCTCTTACAATGGGACATTCGTACAGTATAAGTTTTGAAATTTTAAGTATTGTCATTCACTTATTTCTATATATGAAGTATACATTATATATAGATTTTTGAAGTTTTAAATATTATTTTATACTTTAATTTCTGTACATGAGACACATATTTTTTTCATAGAGAAATTAATTTTCCCAGCCCCATTTATTGCATGCTCCCTTCTATTCTCACTGGTCTGCAACACCAATGCAATCATTCATCAAATTTCCACATATCCCATGGGCACACATCTGGTTCTTTACTCTCTTCCACCGGTTTTAACAGCCACTTATCCATACTTCACTCCTTTCCTGTTCAAGCTTCTCTCTGCTCAGCAGCCAGACTTATATGTATCATGTGTGTGTGCGTGTGTGTGTATGCATATGGGTGTAAGCACATGTGTGCAAACACTCCAGCTACTCACATTTGTTCTGCAGTTTGTTACTAATTTCTCTACATTTAGCTTCTTAAAATTTACAAACCCTTCTTATTGATGTGCTGTCATTTTCTCTTGCTGTCATCCCTATCCAAAGATGAATAAATTGAGTTTGGAAAACAAAAAAGAACTCCTATAAAGTGAGAAAGAACCCGAACCTGAGTTCAATACAGCCTGTGTCCCAGAGTCCAGGAAGATTTCAACTATACTTTCAATTCCTTGGATTCTTTGTTTGTCATTCTTTTACGTATTTGTCTCTGTTGCCCTAAATGTTCAACTTCTTTTTGCATTTAAGATTTTTATTTACATTTTCTTCAACTCTCTTAACTGCTCCTCCTAATTTGTCTTACCCTTTTTGGATATTTTGTGAAAAACAAGTTTTCCAAGGTTTGTCCTCTGTTTTCTTCCTTGTGAAAGAGTCATTCTCCTCTTCTCCTGCATCTCTAGCATCTTCTGCTCTCTTATTCCAAGCTCCGCAAAATGCCATTTGTGTGCTCCATAGAAACCCACAATGCATCTTCTTTTTTTTTTTACTTCCTCCCTCATTTCTCTTGAAGTCTTCTATGTTTGCTTTTCAAAGATAAATTAAGATTTTGAAGATGCCCACCCTCAAACTGTATGCTGTTCAAACATCTAGCCCTTGTCACCTACAATCTGAAATGAAAGCCCCATTAACAAGACTTATTGTAAGACAAATCTGTATTTTCCAAAATGATAACAGATATAAATACATTACTGAATGGAGACATGCTTCGCAGCGTCCCTAATACTTTTTGCCTTTTCCTTCTGGGATTGTCTCTTCCCAGTGGCTGTCCTCACTGTGAGTGGGGGCCACTCTGGGGTCCCCTCCCTTTACACTCTGTGTCTCCCCTTCACTTCCCAAGGGAGGTGCCTGCAGATCCCTTTCTCTCTGCAGCATCCTGATGGCTTCCCTTTCTCACTGGAACTATCTCTAGAGGGTACCCTTCTCACATCAAGGGATATATTATTGAACCCATCAGAATAATAATTCCAGATCCTTAATCTCAAAGCTCCAAGCATTTTCATCTGAGTTATGTATTCCTGAAGGCCCTCTAAGATCCATTCTGCACACTAACTAGGGTACTTTTAAATATTCAAACCAGCTAAGCCTTTCAATGGCCCCCTTGGCATGATAAATTCCAACTTTAATCCTACTTGAAATCCCAGTTTTTTGCTCGCATATGAACAGATGCTGCCCACATCTCTAATTTTTTTCTCACCTTCTTCTTCCAAATTGTTCCAATAGTTGACTGAATATGACAAACTTTTTCCTGCCACAGGGCCTTTGGCCTAGGTCTCCCTTTTACTTCAAATTATCTTTTTCGTGATCAGTAATGATTCTTGCTGCTCTTGTTATTTTGGTCCTGGGTGACATGAGTCTTCTGTAAGAGAGGCTATGTCCTTAATTGCTCCTATACAACATACCCTATTCCTTTTGGTCACACCGACTTATTTCTAAGTTTGGAATAATTCTCACATAATCAGGGGTTTTTTTGTTTGCATATTTGTTAAAATATGTGTGAGATATTTTGATGCTACTAGAGTATCAGCTGCCTAGTTTCAAAGACCTTTTGTTTCCTTCACTGTTGTAGCAAAGGTTTTTGATCTGTGAATTCACGAACTTCATGAATTTCTCCCTCATAATTTCTTTCAGTTTCACATATTTATGCTCTAGATTACATCATGATGTCTATAAACGATATGTCTTGCCCTTTTATGAAATACATGAGTCCACATAATAGGTAATCAGCCAGAAATCTCTTCTGCATCATGTTTTGATTTCTGAAACACATGATTATTTTTAACCCCAACTTTCTTCTTGTTTTCCCATTTTAAAAGTGACACTGCTTTCACCCAGTGGGATAGCCAGAAAAGCTGAGAATTATCCTCAGTTCCTTTTTGTTCATCAATCCCCGTATTAAGCCAGTCACCAAGTTCTATTGATTTTGCCCCATGCATGCTTTATATTCATGCATTTTCTTCTTCCCCACTGGCACAGCCTTAGTTCAATCTCCCATTATTTTGTGCTTAGATTTATGTAATTAGCCCCTTACTGATTTCACTACTTAAGTCTTTCCACAATTTTTATCCAAACTACAATCCGAGAAATGTTCTTATATGTAAATGTGCCAGCACTCTCCCGCACATGGTTCTTCACTGCTTTCCTGTCAAGTAAGGATAAAGTCTAAAGGTAAAGTGAAAAGGGAGGCCCTGACTTCTTGGTCACTACCGCATCTGCTGCAGCTTTTTCAGCTTAAATGCTAATGTTGTCTCCTTCCCATCGAGTACTATTCTTTCAGTAGGAAGCTCCTTTTACCCTTGCAGTAACCGTCCCCACCCATAAAAAAGCTGATGATGCTATTCTGCATTTACAGGTGAAGCAATGAATATACCAATTAATTTGGCCAAATTAGATAACTGAGAATGATCCTTAATTTCTATTTCTCAATCATTATAGTCAGATAGGCATCAAATTCTATTAATTTTATCCTAATGCTTTGTAAAGTGAAAAAATATGTAAGAAATCAAATCTCCTGTTTTCTGGACTATGTTGAATTTCTATTTTTCTGTAATAGTATGATGTTTTCTTGAAAAGTATTTTTTTCCCAGAACACTGAAATTTTAACCAGGTCCTGTTGGTAATTTCTGTGTTATTTGTGCTAATAGGAACAGGAAAAATGTTCAGGACAATTTAAGTTTTCTGAAGATTATGGATCTTATTTGTTGTTCTAATCATATTTCATTAACTGTTTGCTTTATATTACACATTATCTTCAGAGGATAAATGATTCATAAAATTATTTGTTAGGTAATATTTCTTGAGGACTCTCAACTGAAATACTTCTGATAAGGATTTTGTAGTTGGTGTGGAAGAGAGACCTATAAATATAAGACAGCATGATTCATACAATATGGTTTTTTGGTGACTGTTACATGGTAGATATATCATGATATATTTTCATATACATAATATGTATCAAGGAATATGGATTTGAAGTTAGTTTTGTGAACTGTTTTACTTTGGAGAGTTATTTAAGCTTTCAAATCATAGCTTCCTCATAAATAAAATACACTGTATTAGATGGTTTTCTTCACACTGAGACAAAATAGTTGACATATACAATTTAAAGCAGAAATGGTTTATTTTGGTTCATGGTTTCTGAGGGCTTAGTCTATGGTTGGCTACCTTCAAGGCAGAAATAATGTCACAGCAGAAAGATTTAGTGGAGGAAAACTGTTTAATCCATGGCAGCCAGGAACAAGGTAGAGAGCAGGAGAACCAGGGCGAGAGGAAAGGGCAAGGAGAAGAACACAGTGTTTCAGGTCCCACTTCCAGTGAACCACCTACTTCTGTTCAGCTATGAATGAACATAGAGCCCCTGTGATTGAATCACCATCTAACACCACCTCTGGACAATGGGCCTTTTGGGGGACCTTTTAGACCTAAACCATAACAGTTACCAATATGTACTGCAAAATTGTATTATTAGTGTTAAATAGTTTTTATTTTAATAGTGTTTTATTTTAATAGTGTTAAATGTATGCCCAATTATCAGGATAGTAGGCCACTTTGAAAACTTTTATGGTTTGTCAGAACGTTAATGAAAGAATTATGGATAGAGTATCAGGTAAGAATGAGGGAATAAATGGTTAATATTTCATGGGTGGTAGGCACTCATTGTTTTCCACTTAAAAATGCAACTTCTGAGACTGGCAAGATATCTAAGAATTATTTAGATTGAAATATGAAGTATAGCTTTATTCTTAAGTACCCAGATATTTTTTCTGTGGAACCACTCTTTCCTCAAGGTGTGCATGCTTCAGCCTTTGTAGACCTGGTTTCTTCTGATTTACATCCTTCTCTGTAGAGATGAGTTTCCCAGACAGTAGAATATATACTACTGAAGGCAAAGAAGAAAGATGGCAAGACAGCCAGCCCTTGATAATGCCAATGAGCTATTGATTCACTCAAATACGAATCCTGTCAACCCCTGGCCTTTCAAACCTTTGAGCCAATACTGCCTCTTCATTGTTGGAGTCTGTTTGAGCTGAGATTTTGTTACTTTGAACTGATCTGGTAGCAACTGCAGGGAATTCTAGATAGGAGGGCTGCATGTGCAAAGACTTGCAGAGAGATAGGAGGCAGCATGATGAGTTTGGAAATATTATATTGAGAAATGAGGCCAGAAGGTAGGTCAGTGCCAGATCTTCAAGGGCATTGACTTCCATTTTAATGAGTTTGGACTCTAGCCTGTAGGCAGTGGGTAGCAGCAGTTTTTGAGCAGAAAAGTGACATGATCAGATTTGCATTTCAGAAATATGGCTCTGGCTGTGAAGTTGAGTTTGGATAGGCGTAGAGAAGGCCAAAAGCAAAGAAAATAGATGATAACTGCAAAGGCAAAGAGTAAGGGTTTACTGAACCTAGATAATGGCAGGGGACACAGGGAAGTGAGGACTAGCTTCGTTTCCTTTGGATTTGCCTTCTGTTTGTGTATTTACTGTTAGAGATTCTTCTGAGCTTTTAACTCTGAGTTCACAGATGCCGCAAAAATAGCAGGTACAGAATTGCAGACAGGCAACTCTTGCTCTGCAGGTGCCCTTTAACATCTAAAACATGAACATGGAGATCTTCAGAGGAGAATATCCCTGACTGTCCTTCTGTCTTCATCACAATAAGGGTCTTCTGCTAAGCGTCTACAAGTGGCACCAAAGCTCTGCAGTCATCACAGACTGCATAGCTCAGAAGGCCTTCCAGATTCATAGATGATTCTCTCAGCTCTTTCTCTTAGAAGAAGAAGATGCTCCAGCAGGAAGTACCAAAATATTGTTCCAAAAGTCAGATTTATTGCCACTTGTTCCTTTATCACAAAACTTGCCAACTGGTTGTCTCAGACTTAATTTTGCTTCCTATTTTTTCAATATATTTTCTATAGGAGTTGGGTTTTCAAATATATCCTTAAATTTTAAAAGGCAGCCATCAGACCCATTCTCTTTGACTCTGTACTCTCACTGACTGCAAAGTTTGGCAGAAGTTCGCACGGTCAATTAAGCACCTGTTGATAGGGGCAGGGGAGGGTTGTAACACCATGGGTTCATCCATGGTGGTCGGGTGGCCTTCTGCTGAACAATAAAGTCATAGCTAGAATCACAAATGTGTCCAGGGATTTGGGGCAAGCAAATACAGTTCCATTTTTTACCACCACTGCTACCACCAACACCACTGCCACAAGTACAAATGGCACTTTCTCTAATTCCTAACTGCGGATGGATGGGGCAATGGTGCCATTTAAAGTTTTAAAAATGTGAGTACAACTACTGGAAAAAATTCTATTCTAAAAATTACTAAAGAATTCAGTTATTTTGTCTGAGGCGAAAGATAGTAGAAACCATACCCTGAATTATGGAGTGAGACCTCACCATACAAGACTTGCCACCATGAGGGTACCCAGATTTCCCATCTATAAGAGAGAATTGATTAAATTATTTCCTTCCAATCACTGCTTCAGGATTAATTAAACCAATGTAAGTAAATTCTTTCAAATGCTATTAGTGTATATTGAGTATCAGGTTAGGTGTTAATTATTATTACATGGTTGTTTGGAGGCTCCATTTTGCTGAAGGCTTCCAGTGTGGGTGAGCTGGCTTCCTGGCTACTCCACTGGTGGAATAAGGCAAGTTTGCCACACTGGGCAGCAGGCACTGAAGAGTTTGTTGAGGCAAAGGGGAAGTGAGTATCCTTGTAGCTATGCAAAAGACAAACACTCCTGGAATGGTCATAGATCTTTTCCAAAATAGATGAGCAGATTGTAATAGAAAGATGTTGGAAATACCATTTGCTTCCTGGATGCAAGGCAAGGAATAAGAGAGTCACTGGAATGGAGACACAGTTACTCTTATCAACTGCAGATGAGATGCTAGTGATGGAAGGAAACCAAATGACACTTAACAACATCACAAGTCATGTGAATATAATGGCACCATCATCAGCAGTTGTTTACTGATTTACTACATTCAGGCACTGTTCTGATGTTCAGGATATAGCAATGAATCTCTGCTGTCTTTGAAATTAGATCTGATGGGGGAAATGCATAGATAACCAATAAAGAAGTGATTATGTATATAATAGATGGAGTGGGGAGATGCTCATGTGCAAACAAGGACAAGAACAAAGGAGACAGGAATGGATACTTTTGGAAGAAGGAAAGTGAGGAAGTTCTCTTGTGACTGCTGCTAATTTCTCAGTACAGTTAATAGTTACGTCACTGGGGCAGGTAAGGATGAGGTAAAAATGTCAGAATTTTAAAAAGGAAGACATAAAATTGTCACCTAGAATCACAGGAGGGAGAGCAGAATTGCAAACACCAGTAGGCTTGTCAGGCAGATTTAAGGACCCTCTTGCACCCTGTGGTGATGATTGCAGTGACATGAATAAGCATGTTTGTATATTTTTCGTTAGTTACTTGAAATCAACCTGACTCAGGTGTGGAGAAAGTGGACAATTAAGTTTATTCGCTGTTGGGGTTTTGCCAAGGGATATGATGAAGGAGGAGAGAGACAGTGGCTTGAGACTGTTTTCAAAGAACCCTGGAATCTAAGTTAGGTACAGAACCCTCTTTAAAATAAATTTTTAAAAAGGGATATAGGGACAAGAGAAAAGTGTGTCCTAGGTTCATTGTCTAACAAGTCCCTACTGGGTTTACTGGGTGTTCCAGTCAGGTTACAAGAATAATTGATCTGTCAGAGAGAAGGTATGGGATGAGGAGAGGAAACTTGTAGTGGGGTTTAAGGCATGACAAAGTCCCTGAAATATCCTCAGTACAGAATTAGGTGCCTGAAGTTGTATGGACAGCATGAGATCAGAGAAATGAAGAAACTGTCTATGGAGATACTGAAAATTATCAGAATGGTGGAAGAAGTAATATCAGAGGATGATAATGACCTATGTATTAAAATTGTCAAGAAATAAAGAAATATTACTAAGAGTCAGGTTACAAAGAAAAGAAGGTGGTAGTAATAATATAATTAAATTTGCAGTGGAGTTAAATTTCAAGCTTGAAATCTCGGTGGTGAGTGGTACGGAATATGGCCAGAAGGCACAAGCGGGGCTCCTGCTTCTAGCTTCAGGGGTGTAAGGTGTGTGAGGGAGGAGTCACTACTTAAAAGAACTACAGGGAATGTAGTGTCTTCACCACAGGACAAGGTTTCAATTAGTGGAAGTCAGAAGCAGAGGAGAACCAGAATGAAGGGTGTAAGGAGTTGACATAGATAGAACATGAGTTCTAGAAGGCATATGGAGAGGGGTAGTTGATGAAGGAGGAACTAGGAAAAGGGACATTTGGTACTGGCTGACATAATTATGATTGGCTTAGTCCTGAAGCACTGGCATGGAGGGTTGGAGTGAGAAGGCTGACCTGAAAGAGAAGAGGTCTTAGCTGGAGAGTTGACAGTTTAGTACAGTACCATGGTTAAAAGAAAGTGATAATTAAATCACACTGGACTTGGCTCGGCTGGAGTAGACCCTTCAACAGCAGAAGCAGTGTGTTTCATCATCTATATGCCCAGCAATGGTCAGACAGAGTAGCTATCTGGTGCAACGTAAGTGAAGCGGAAGTGCATCAGTGGAGTTGGCCTTGGGCACATGAAGGAGAAAGTGTGACTCACAAGTTGCAAATAAGAGACTCTTTATGCTCTTTCATACAGATGTAGAAAGGGAAATGGTTTGCTCTACATCATAACTACTTAATGAGAAGAACTGCTTTGAAGGATACATATAAGCCCTGTTTAGGCAGCAATAAAAAATAAACAAGTAAGTAAACAAACAAATGTATGTTACTTGGTGTCTACGTTCAGTTAATGAAAATTAGCCATATAGAAACTGAGTCTTGGCATTGGCACCTACCAGGTGTGTCATTCAGGCCGATTTACTGGAGTGCGTGTTAGAGTTCTCTATGATGCAGATACCAAGAAGAGATCAAGTGTGGCAAAGAGCTGCTGGGGTGGCAGAATTGCCTGTGGTGGTTAAAGTGGTGAAAGCAAGCATTAAGAAGAAGAGCAAAAGGAGAGTCTGCCCTGTGAGAGAGGGAAAAAGTGGCACTGAGTGAGGGGATTCAGGCTCCTGTTGGGCTTTGAGGATAGGTGCCTGCAGGGTGAAATTTGCATGGCCCTTCTGTGCTGAGTCATTGTTTAAGAGCAAGGAGGAAGAGCTTGGCTCCAAGAGCCTGGCCTTGGGGCAGGAATCCAGCAGGAATCTGAAGGTTGACAGCAATGTCCTGTAACCATTACCTCTATCTAGTTCCAAAACACACTCATTCCCATCAAAAGAAACCCTAAACAGTTTCTGTTATTCTTCCTCCTCTTAACCTGACAGCCAGTAACCTACTCTTTGTCTTCCTGAATTCACTTATTATAGGTACTCATTAAATGGAATCATGTGACATGTGATGTTTTGAATTTGGCTTATTTCATTTAGCAGGTTTTTTGAGGCTTGTCTGTATTATGGCATGCATCCGTACTCTGTGACTTTTTTCGGTTGAATAATATTTCATTGTGTGGATATACCACATTGTTTTTATTCATTTATCCATCAAATGACATTTGGGCTGTTTCTACCTTTTGGAAATTGGCTATAGTGTTACTCTAAAATGCACATAGATGTATTTGTTTTGAGCAGTGTTTTTGATTCTTTTGAGTACCTAGGAGTAGAATTTCTGGGTAATAGTGACTCCAAGTTAATATTTTTAGAAATGACCAAACTACCCTACAGCTCATGAGTTCATTTTTCCACCTTATGGAGTTGTTAGAGAGGGTTAATGAGAAAATGCTGATAGGATGTGGAACCCCATAGCAGGCACACACCAGAAGTAAATGCCTCATAAGCGATGGTTATTATGTGTAATGGATACAACACATTTACCCGGTAGACTGGCTTTTTTCCAAGAAAATCCAATATTATAGCTTTGTGTTTTTCCCTCTTTTGCTAAAGAATGGAAGTGTGAAATAAGGCTATTCTTCACTCTTAAACAGAGTGGCTCTTTGAGGCTTGTGAAAGCAGAGAATGTTCAGGTCAGGATTAGAGGCATAAGCTTGTATCTTAAAGGTCTCTAGTGGAAATGACTTCATGGTCCTTCTCCCACTGGTGACCATGTTTGCTACCGCTGATTCCTTCCAAGCAGAGGCATCTTGGAAACACATTTTCTATGCTTTTAATGCTCATCACTTCATCTCATGTCTCACCAAATTTGGGTGAGTTGCACACACTTCCCCTCTCTTGATTTTTAAGGGGAAAAGGGAAAAGGAATATTGACAAACTCAAAAAATCCATTCACCAGTTGTGTTCCATGAGAGAAGGAAAAAGTACAAAAGTTTAATTGGTCCACAGTGATTTGGGAATAGACAGAACGACTGTTGAAGCTTAATGAGGAACGCTGTCTAGTTTCCTTGTCCTCAGGTGTTTAAAATACTGAAAATGTTCTCCTTTGTCTGCAACATAAACTTTTGCCTCATTCAAGGTGATGACATGTTTTATGATGGTATTCTTCCTGACTGGTGCCGGGCAGTTGTTCTTCCTGCTTTTTAAGTTTTACTTGCTGGTTTGTTTCCTCATGGAGTTGTCTGTGCCCTAAATGATGCCTGAAATGCAGAAGGAGGAGCTCTGTGAACAGTCTTTGATGAATGGCTCTCACACCTCTCCTTGGCCTCCCTTGATAAACTGGAGCTTGTTTAAAGTCATCATGGGTCACACGTGTTCTGGTATTGTACTTAAAATGGTTTGAATCCGGGCATTACTACTTAAGAACTACACAACTTGCAAGATTAGCTTGGGGTACAAGTGAAGATGATATACACTGTCTCAAAAGATTGTTGTGAGGCATAAACTACATGAAAAATGCCCAACACATAATATGCTTTGTCAGTAGATGTTAGTTACTGGCCTCATTGACTGTCTGTACTACTAGGCTTTGGTTTTTATTCCATTAAGATCTCTCTTTTCTAATAGGAATTGACATTTGTTGAGAGCAGAGACAGTAATTTGGAGATACTCAGCAGAGGAAAGCCACATAATCAGAGAGAGAGAGAGAGAGAGAGAGAGAGAGAGAGAGAGAGAGAGAGAGAGAATGAAAATAAACCCAATTGATTAATAGGTAGACATGGGCATAATGTTACAGATGTGTCATATAAAGTGGTGATACATAAATCCAGATTTTGAATAACTTAAAAACTATTCACAAACATTTAGAGATAAAAAAATGGAAAGCCTTGGGGCAAATAAACAGCACTAATGTTTATTAGAATGCACTCTCCATGAGGGGAAACTTGTATTCTCCAGCAGAGTGGCATTTCACAACTATTGGAGGAGCAAATGACTAACAGGATTAACGTAAGCACATTTTAGAAACCCTGGCTTGGTTAATTACTTTCAGTCTCTCAAGACTAAAAGATCTAATTGTTCCTGTATTAGTTAAGCACTGAGTCTGGCTCTGTGCTCTTGAGACCTGCTTATAAAAATCTGAACAATAAAGACTGTATTTTTATCTCTTAATGTAATGAGGAGTCCATGAATTGTGAACGGAGCAGGTCATTGCTCAGGAACAGTTTCTGTGATTCTTATTTATTTGTTTTTGTCCAGTTCTGCTCCTCTTTCAGCTTTCAGACCCTTGATATAAACAGGGAAGGGAAAAGAGTGACCCAATGCTTATCTCACCTGGAGAGACCCCCTTTAAAGAGAATTCCTTGAAAACCTTGTCTCCACTCAGATCCTGTTGGCTTTCCTTACTTGCAAATGGGAAGTTAAAGTCTTTTCCATCCCCTTCTTTTTTCTCCTTCCTCTCCTGCTTCTCTGTCCCTCTTCCGCCTCCTCTTCAGAGCATAATGTTGTTCGAGGAATGAAGTGATTCTGTTATTAAGGAGGAGACTGAGGCATGTTATTTTTGTAGGGACCAGCAGGCTCCATCATTATACCCATTTTACAGATGTGGGAAACTGACACTCAGCCTTAAAGAACTCATTTATTTTACTGGGGTTTTAAGGATTTCATTTATCAATCACACTTTAGTCCACTTTAGAGGACTCTCAGGAAAAATTCCTCTTGATAAGAACTGCCTGATCAGTTGGTGAAGTATAGTGGTTAAAGCTTTAGCCTACAAACATTTGAGTGTCTCGTTTTTCTTAAACACATTGGTGAGAAGCCCCAGCAAGTGCAATGGTCTGTGTGACATCTTTGTGGGGATATTCTTCTCTAGCTTCACTTTTTGTTTCCAAACTTTCCTGGCTATACTATATATATTTCCTTAAGTCACCCCAAACTATTAATGAGGGCCAGAGGGGAATAAATCATCATCATCAATAACAGCAACAACACACACACACACACGCGCACACACACACACACACACACACACACTTACACAGAGTTTCCTTGTATATCTATTAAGCACATAAAATAGAGGCTCTGAGAGTTCCTATAATTAGCTTATGTTACGGGCTGTTAGAGTTGCGTCAGGAGTCTACCCCCTCTCTCTGACTCTAACATTTGTCCTTTTTCCTCTCCACCAGTGGTTCTCAACTCTGCCTGCACATGAAAACCAGCTGGGAGCTTTAGCAGACATGGATGCTTTAGTCAAGCCCCAGACAAATTATATATCAGAATCTCTGGGGGCTGAGCCCAGGCATCGGTATTTTTAAAAATCTCCCCAGACAATTCTAATGCATATCCAAGGTTAAGGACCACTACTCTTCAGCTTCTCTTAAGCAAAAGAAATGAAGTGTGGCATTCTATAAAGAAAGTACTTTTTAAAAATTATCGTAACCTATCCCAGTGGTTTTTAAATCTGCTTTATTTTCTCCTAATGAAACGATGCATATATACAACAGATGAAGGCACAGCTTTCTCCACTGAAAGTGGAGGAGGGAGGGATCTAATTCTTCTTCGTCACCACTCAGGTCACAACACCCTTGGCCTCTGTGGCCAACGACAGGACAATGACCACTCTGCTTCAATGCTTCTAGTGGAATAGATACTTTAACTATTCTGCAGAGGTTCCGATCATCCAAGAGGCACTGCTATGATAGCCTGGCTTCTCTTAATGATGTGGCGTCGTCTTCCCTTCCACTGTAGATGCACCTTAACTTTCAGTTCCTTTGCCTATACAGAGGACCGCATGCTAGAATGAGCACCAGGATCAATTCACAGAAACAGACAAGCATTGTGAAGTGTAAGCTTTCTCTCTGTTCATGTTGCTGTGTGCTGTGTGCACAGATATGTGTGTGTTTTCTTCTCACGCTCCGAGGTTGCTGCTGATCATTCGATCCTCTACCACAGACCTTGTAAACACCTACAGAAGCTGGGCAGAAAGATTTTCAGTGAAACTTGCCATTTTATTTAAAAATTAATTCTGAGCTTTGTGTTGGCAAACAAACAGATACAAACATATTTTTTCTGAGCATAAGGTATTTTAGAAAGGTGCCTGATGATGTGGAATTTTATTTTACTTTATATTTTAACTGTAGAGTCTGCCAGTTGCATTGGTAGGTGGACCCAGATGGTGGGCTTACAGCATAGTTCTATTTTCAGGGAAGACTTTACTCTATTTGGTGGTTGCAAGATGAATGTACACACATTAGGATGGAACCCAACATTTTAGGTGATGAGCATGAGTGCTCCTTCAAGATCACTTGAAATGTGATTTGATCAAACAAGTAGTAGGGCAGGATAGTTCTCTAGGGTCCAAGACGACTCTAAAGGAATAGAGACCACTGAAATCTCTTTGATGGCTTAGTATGGTCTCAGTTTACTGGTATAATTTCATAAAGGGAGAGGATGGATGAGTGACAGAGATTATCAGCAGTCTAGATATCATTTTGGTACCACCAATCATCCAATCAGCCTCTCTCTCTCTGTCTCTCTCTGTCTCTCTCTCTGTCTCTCTCTCTCTCTCTCACTTAGAAGCAGGACTGATAGTAAAGTACGACAGACTTGTGTCAGAATCAAAATTACTAATTAAATGATATGCATTCCCAATGTGTTCCCTTTGAGAAAAAAAAAGAGTATATGCATTGCAAATATTCTTTCTTTTGTCAAGGGAATTCCTGACACCCCAATTGGAATCTTAAGAACTGCAAAAAAAAAAAAAAAAGACTCAGCCCCTATGATCACAGAATGTCAAGCTGGGCGGAGGTGATGAAGTTGAACTGGGCATGCAGTAATGAGAGGGTTGCTTTAGCATAGCAGATGGAACCAAGCTCCAAGAATCCTAACTAAAGGCAGAACAGAACGTGCCCTGGAGTCACACTGTGACATGCCATGGAAGCCCAATGGGAGAAGAAAGACAATACATGAAGAACACAGGTTCCCAGTACTCCAGATGGCCTGAAGGAACTTCATAATGGAGCCTCACGGGGAGTTCAGGAGGTAAGAAGAGTTGTGGAACAATCCTGGTGGATGGCACAGGAGAGAATCTACAAAGACTGTCTGAGGGGCTAATAAACACAATGGGATGTTTTCCTAAGTTTGGAGCCAGTTGAGAAGTGGACCTAGGAGTTTGATACAGGACCCAGGAAAGTACTGGCTCTGTGCCTGATAAAGCTGATCTACTACTCAGCCTTGGTATCTGGGCCTCAACAGAGTTCCACAACTGCTTTCTCTGAGTTGCAGGTGTCTCCTGAGCTGGTCACACAGGCCATAGTGGCTGTGTTTCCAGTTGTTGCCCTGCTGCATCTCACAAGGAGCAAGTTTGCTGCTGGAGTGACAGAGCTGCCCCTTGGTGAAGGATGGTCCTGAAATGCAGAGGGAAGAAACTACTGATTCTTGCCTGGTTGCTTTCCCTAGGTTTCTCAGTATCCTGCTGCCCTTTCTCTGGAGGCTAACATTTTTATTCTAACTGAATATTTTTCATAAAAGTGTAAAGACCAGAGAATGCAGGTTTCTTTTCCATTCTTTTATATTTCATATACTTCTCATCTTAAAACAAGGGAGCAGTTAGTACATTATTACTTAATTGGCCTAAAGCATCTTTCTCTCTTTCTCAGTTTCTCTCTTATTTTTTTTATTAGCATAGGCCTTTGCACTATTTGCCACCACGGCATCTTAAATCTTCACCATTTCTACAGTGACAATACATATTTGCAAGGGTGGCTTGTTTTGTCTCATATCCCATGCCTGCGGGTGCTTCCTTGTATTTGGAAACACAAGGCAAGTTATCTGCCTTTTTCATCTCACACTAAAGTTTTATTCCTCACTTGAGAATCATTTCTTGCAAAGAAACAAAGGTTTTATCACTCACTAGAGTAACTGTGTACACAGGATGAATGGAGAACAATACACCTATGATGATTTGCTGATATTGGGCAGTTACACAATTGAACCAAGCCATCTAAATTTGTAAGAAGTGCCTCCAGCACATTCTTCAGTAAGATTTCAGCAAGTGTAAGAATTCCTGGAGCTCCAGGCCAAAGCACTTTTCTCCATATAGTATAAAGAGAGTTCATACCTTTCTCTCCTTGGCTATGTCTGAAGATCTGCATCTTTAAAAAAAAAAATTAAGTTCTAAATGCAGGGCAGTGACCCATATTATAAACTCAGTGAATATTTGGTGAATGGATGAATAAAAAGTCACTTGTTAGAGCAGTATAGCATTAATTTTAAGCATATATCATGTAACATATCTTAGACCAGGGAATACCCAAGTACAGAACATATCCTAACTCAAGTACAATGTATATTTATATTTTTCCTCCACTGCATAAAAGCAAGCATATCTGAAAGTCTGTGAACAGTGACGATCCTGCCATTTGTGTTTTCAAGTATTCATGAAGTTTGCCATGTTTTATGTACTACTAAAGTGATTGGATTATTGGGCTTCCGTAGAGGATCTACTACATCAGAGCCCTAAACTTCGGAAAAGTTCCATGTTGTCACTTAGAGAATCAGAAGGGTTTTGATGGAAAAATGTGTTGTATTTTTCTTTCTCCTGATCTTGGGAAAAACTAAACATGTTCTATAGGAATTGCTACTGAGTCCTTTCATTCCCGGTTCCAAGTCAGGACATAATTGGGTTCTGAGGCTAGAATGGAAGAAGATTATGTCACAGAATGCTGAGCAATGCTGCATCCTGGGCTAGAAAAGTTGAGAGTCTGTATCATTTTTCAGGGCTGCTGTAACATATTAGTACAAATCAACTGGTTTTCAACAATAGGAAGTAAACCTTTCGTAGTTCTTTAGTTCCAAAATCAAAACTCAAGGTATCTACAGACTTAGTTCCTTCTGGATGATCTGAGAGAGCACTGGCTGGTGCTCTGCCTCTTTGTAAACTTTGGTAGGTGTTGACAATGTTGGCATTTCATGGCTCACTGACATCTCACCCCAGTCTTCATGGGAATCATTGCTTGGAAGTTTTCTGGGAACATGTATGTCAAAAATTATCCCCATTGTAAAGATAACCACCTTAGATTAGGGCCCAACCTCACCTGGTATGAACTTGTTTGTATGTTGCCTCCATGTGCAGAAACTCTATTTCCAAATGAGGTCACATTCTGAAGCTTTGGAGAGACACACACTATTGAAGCATCTATTCAACCAGTACAGTGCCCAAGGAGCTGTCAGGGAATTCCATCGAAGCAACAAAGCCCAGGGTCATGTCCTGTACCTGAGAGAATGAACCAGGAAACCAAAGGAGATAAGAGCAATTGTGAGCATCTCCATTTTGAAAGAGGAGGAATAGGGCATGGATCCTGGAGTGTTCTGAACTGGCCACTGTTTTTACTGTTAACTTTAGTGACTTTGTCAGTCCTCATATTTTCTTTTTCACTGACCCCAGATTACATTGCCTTGACACACATGTAAAAGTAAGCATAACTTTATTTTGCAGAGACGTCCATTTATCACAAACTTGTGAGTGACCAGTGTAGATCTCACTGCAGATTTCCAGGAAGACTTTACACTCCACTCCACAGTAAATAATTTAAAATCCAAAGCATGTGTTTTACTTTAGTATAGTTTTTTTTTTAAGTATTGTTATCCTTAACTATTTGTCGCTCTTGCCTTTTTCATTCTTTTCACTCTGGGCTGTATTTGGAGTTGTTTTCCCTCTGCTATTCATGAAAATTCAGTTCTACCTCTGTTTCCTATTCCAAATACATACACACTTGATAGAATTAAATCTCTATTATCACATTATTTAACTTTATCATAAGGCAATCAGGATCAGTAATGCAAATATTGGTTTTTCACTGTAACCCTAAACTTGAGAGTTGCTTAGGTAGCAGGAGCAATTATTTTTATCCTCATGTCCTTTGTAGTGCCAAGGATGGTATTTCCCATAAGTATGATCTTAATAAATCCTGCCTAATGATGACACTGTTGATGCCTTAGTCTGTATTTTTCTCCTTCAGTTGAAAATTTGTAGTGCTACAGACACATCACCTTGGTTGTCCTTTTGAAGTGCCAGGTTTCTGAAGAAGATGCTAAGGAGCCAAAATGTAATTTTTAAAAAGTCACTCTTTCTCTCTTATAATCAAGTCTCTAAATACATTTCTGTGTGTTCTCAGCAGGAGTTATTCAGACCGAAATATTTATTAAATGACAATTCTATGAGCATTCAAAGATTCAAAGAAGTATGAGATGGAATTCCTTTTTTTTTTGTATTGGCTTACATTTAAATTGAGATTATTTTTGCTCATAGGAAGAATATAAATTTTGTGGTTTGCCGTAAAAGTCTGGGCATTCAGATGTTTTACTCTATCACTAAGTAGCTAGTTGACTTTGAGCACATTTTAACTTGTCTGAGACTCAGTTTTGTCATTTATAAAATGGCAATAATAAGAGTGCACAATAGGATTATTGGGTGGATAAAGTAAGATACTATTCCTAGGTGTAGGATTCCCAAAGGCTAAAAAAATGTAAAATGTTCTCATAGGGATAATGGGATTATTGCAAAGTTGCATAGAAGACTTGAAGTGGGCTCAGCCTGAATCGTGGAAAGAATAGAACACTGGAGAAAAGCAGCCCTTCTGAAATGTTGGTAGCAAAGTTCTGTGGCTGCACAGTTGCACCTTATTTTCACGCTGCCAGTTTCCCAGGCGAACCGACAGTTGTTAGTGATGTAGTTGGCATTCTATAGGTGCAATCACCTGGTAGATACAAGTCTGTAGGAAGCATGAAGCTCCAAGCCAGTTGAACTCATCCAATTAAACAGTCCTAGGGCTCAGTGTGTTTCCTGTGAGCTGTTGCAGACATGCATTTGACTCCCTTCTAAAAGTTCAGATTGAAAGAAAGCAAACTTCCAAAATTAGAATCGTAATTAAAATTTGACTTTGATCAGTAGCTGCTGAGAGGGTCATTAAGACCCATGAATGTGCTGACGCAGGAGGTTGTTGGGCAGATGAGGTGAGGAGGGAAGCAGGGAGATTGGAAACAAATAAAAATTTGTTAAGAAGCATTATCGAATTGCAAATATCAATTATTATGGGTCTATGGATGAGCGATTATTATATTAAAAACATTCTTGGCAGGCAGCCCACATGGGCATAGAGAGCTGCAACTCCACCAGAGCTCAGCTTTAATTTGAGTTTTGCAAACATGTTTTTGGTTTCTTTCCCTTTGATTGGTTTCAGAGAGCACTGGACAACAGCTGTGTAGAAAGTGCATCTAACTCTTTGCTAACTTGTGGAGGGTTGATTTCTGCCTCCTGCAAAAATAGGACCATGCCTCAGAAAGAGACGCATGAGGGAGAGAGGAGGGAAAGTTAATGGATTGCAGGGTTCTCATGCTAGGTGCCAAAGGGACAAGGCTGGATGCTATGTTCTCCAGATCCAAGAAACACAGATCAAGGAAGGATAGATGAAAGAAGCCAGGATTGCTTTTCTTTTCCTGATAAAGAGTAATAACTTACTGGCATCTACTAGGCTAGATGTGGCAAAATAATACAAGAAAGATAGGGGTTTTAGCTGTCAATGAGCCAGCTGTGTGTTGTGACTGCCAAAAAGACTAATATGATCATAGGTTGCAATTATAAAGGATAGAAGAGAGCGATGATTCCCCTTTCTCTGCACACCTGGAGTGCCACATTTACTGTTAAGGGCTTGAAATGTCCTCTTGTCTGCCTGGTATATTCCTATTTATCTTTCCAATGCCTCCTCAAGGTCACTTTTCCCAACCCCATGCTTATGAGGCAGATTTAATCACTGTCACCATGTGCTGGCTCAATTGTATTTTATGTTCATCACTTTCCATCGCCATATTGCTTCTGTGTCTATCTCTCCTGGAAGGCAGGATCCATGTCCAATTCAATTTTATACTGCAGAGCCCGGCACATAGTAGGTACTCAGCATATATTTATGGAATTGAGTATAACAGACCAGCTGGAGCTTATCTAGAGGAGATCAAATAAAAATGTGAAAGGACCTAAAATCATGCTGATTCCTGTCTAGAATCAGTTATAGTTAGCAAGCTGACCTAGTGAGTGAAGAGGGGCTCATCCCATCACAAAAGCAGAAGAAGAGTCAACAGACTAGCTGGAAAGAGAGGGGAAACCAGCTGTGACACTCTAACTTGGCCCAAAGGCAAGAGCGAGAGAGCTACGTGGAGGGAGAAAACACTGGTATCACACACAGAAAGAAATTATGAATTTTCTTCCTTTCTACCATTTATCTGACAAAATGTGTCTGTATATTTTTAAAAGAACTCAAAAAGTCAAACAAATGACTGAATGTATGCCAGAAATGGAAGCATTCTCTGTGGGTCACAGAAGACACGCCAACATTGGAGGCCCTAAGGATGGTGGGGAGCAGACACTATGTCATGTCGTAGAAGGGAAGTTAGAAGCCAAATCAAATAGACTTGAGACAACTTAGTCACAAGCACAAAATAACGAATATACAAAAGAGTTTAACTTTGTCATGTGGTATGTTCTGACGGTAGAACACCACATGCATGTTTGTTATTGCCTGTACATCTTTATAGTTCTTTCCATACAGTATTTTCAAAACTCCCATACAATTGTTCTGGAATAAAAATCAGACAAACATTTACTATTCTGTATTTAAGATATCCTTGGGAATATCTAATTGGGAAGGAGGAAAAGGGAACTTCTGACAAAGAACAGAAATTTTGGAAGAGTGGGATGACTTCTTAAGAAGTCATGTGATATAATGAAGGATGATTGAAAAGATGTGTTAAATATTCACATACAAGAAGATCTATAATATTAAATAGGGATTGTGCCTGCATATATTTCCCCAGGTGGATAAATAGAAAATCAGTGGGGTATCAGATAGAATTTTTTGGTTGCAATTAATATACACTGACTTTGCCTAATTTTAGGTAAAAATCGAATTTATGAAAGTGTCAAGTGCTCACAGATCTGAAATTAAAGCTGAAAGAACTGATCTTTCAGGAAATCAGGATCTTCAAGGTTCTGTAATTGGGATAAATTGGTTCCAACTGTTTTTCTTTCTTACCTCCTAACACTCAGAATGTAAATCCCTGGGAGACAGATTTAGATTGTCATAGCTTGGTCACGTGGGCACTTTGTGGCTAACAGAGAAGAGACACCACGAGTGATTGTCCCATTAAGACAGCAGACAATGGCAAAGAACAATTCCCCAAAGGAAAGCCAGGGTGATTCCTTCAGAAGAACAGGAAATACAAGATGCAGAGGTAAAGCATCCATCATCTGCTGCAAATGCATAGACTATTCCAGAAATTCCTTTAACTCCAGGCACTCCTGTGGGGGTCTAGTACAATTTGTCAAGCACGTTGTAGGAAAAAGTCAATAATTGAGTAAGTAATAGGGCTGTGTAACCTTTCTAGCCCGAAAATTTTATATATCTCAGATTTTGGAAAAATAATCAAATAGAAAGACTCATTTTATGAGGAATAATAAACCCATCTTTATTATTCCTACTTGAAAGATTATTAACAAATATCTAAGATCAACACATGTACACACACCACACACACACACACACACACAAATACATTGATATACAATCCACAGTGCAAACAGCTTATAATTAAAGAACCAGACTGATAAAACTTTTTCCCACTTGTAACTCCTTCCTATTGCTACTATTCTTTAAGCTTTCCATTACTGGGTAACTTAGTTATATACAATATATACATACACATATGTGAGGAAATTTACATACATTTTTTAAAATGTAAATTAAGGATTTATATACTATTGCTCTGATTTTTGAACTTGGTTTATATTGGTGCAAAATCGCAACTGAAAATTATTCTCCAGATAAGGTCATTTCTTCTCATTTGAGAAGAACTTGAAAGGTTATAATAGGATTCTTCTAAGTTTTGAGCTATTTGGGTTCTGTTACCTGACAGATATTAATGATGGTTTCTATCCTGACTGTGTTAGGGGATCACAGAATTCTAAAGGTAGAAGACATGTTGAGATATCCTCTGGTAAATGTCCCCGGGACACCTAGAAAATTACTTTAGATAGATTGGCCAGACATATACACTTAGGAGATGTGCTCTATTCAGGGAAAGGTACAGAGCAGAACCAGGTAAAAGGCCTGGCAAAGATTTCTTCATTTTTTCAAAATGTGAGACACAGTCTCAGAAAATATTGTGGTCACCAAAATATTAGGACCTCGGGGGGAGGTTCAGCAATTTAGGCATTGAAGTGGTTCTCAGTGTGCTTGCAGAACTTACCTGAGGAATACTTCAGACTACCCTGAGGAACAGTAATTTATGGCAACAATTCTCAATGAGGGGGAAAGGGAATTCTTGGACACATGAGAATCCTACAAGAATGGAAGTGTGCTATAGCCCTTGTATGACCTTCAACACTAAGTACCTCCAGTTAGAGAAAAAAACAACTGAGAGTAAATGATTTAGGGGACAAATGATAGATGTGTAAAATTGGATAGTCCATGAAAACAGCAAAATTTAGGGACTGTGAGTGTCTGATTGGATTATTACTAGGATGTAAAATTTAAATAAAACATCTTTGTTTTCCCCTGCAAGTCTTCAAAGTTAGAAGAAATAAATGAACTAGCCTTTTTAATGTACATAGCATGATAATGAGAACAGAGTAGGTACCCAAATAAATGGTTTTATCCTTTTATGACCATTGTCAGCATTATGTTTCTTTAGGTATCTTTGAATGCATCTTGCGGTCAAATGCATTTTTCTCACATTCAAATTTATGCTTCACCATGATAACCAGACATTTAAGTCAAGCCTGTTTCTCCAGGACTAAGAAATGGACGGCCTACTCTACACATTTGGAAACTCTGACCACGCAGCTCTATTTCTCCAGTTTTTTGAAGAATTGTAGTCTTTCCTCTCTGTTGCCTTGATGAGTTTAGCAATAGCTGTTGCCACTTGAAGGGACTGATTGGCTGGGACAACTATTTCTATGCTTCACCATCGTCTGCTTCTGAAAGGAAACTGTTTTCCTGGAGTGCAATATGTGCCTAGGGATATCAAAGGCAGTCAGATATTCAGCATAATTATAGGTTAAGTTTGCAAACCAGATATTCAAATCATCTTCCTTTCATTAGCGGAGTGTTTGGTTGATTAAAACGTTTGAGGAAGCATCTGACACAAACATTCCAGAGAGCAAGTTGGAGAGATCTGATCTTGGAAAATAGCTCTCTGATGCCAGGATGTCAACTCCATCCAAACAAACAGCACCAGAGAGGCAGAAATGGCTCAGGCTTGAAGCCCACATGTATGGGTGGATAATCTTTTGTGACATAGTTTTTCCAGTTCGTGGCTCTGAGACAATAGCAGGATTTAGAACAGCATTTCCATGCCCTACCACCACCTGAACGCATATGAATGATGATGTTCAAAGCCCATGACATTGGCAAGATGATTAGAACTTCTCAGTTGCATCCTGCAGTTTCATCCTTTTCTCTCTCACTAAAAATTATATTTATGTGCCAATGAATACAAGTGGCATTTTCTATAGGTTAAGATTCTTTAAGGAATGTTCTTAGGTGATTCACAGAGAGAAATCAAATCACATTGATGCCCATAGTCACTTAATCCTATTTAAATTCTTTCAGTTATTTAGAATACATTGAAGAGACCTAATTTACAGCCAGTGTGTCTTTAAAATGCCTCAACTCAACTCATATTATTTTTGCTTTAAATAGAGCAAAAGTCCAGCTCTGATTCGGAGTTTACAGCTGGCAACACTATCTAGCTAAAACTTCACAACACTGTCTAGTAATTGTATTTATTCTTAAGTTTATCTTAAAACTGGCACATGATAGTGACTTTCCCTTTATAGGAGAGCTATAAAGATTCCTTCATAAGTAAATTTATTTAAGTCAGGAAATAAATCTGTGTCAAGCAAATATTTAAGACAGTAATATAAAGAATATATCTCATAGTACATAATAATGTAGACATACTGCAAAAATAATACACATGGGGAAAAATCTTGTAGCACTATTGAATAATGGAAGTTTAGAAAATACTGGTGTAGGAATAATCTTGAATTGTCCTTATTTTTTCAAAAAAATAATTTTCAACTTTTGATACATTGATGATTGCTGAAAAATTCCTTGTATTTTGTTCAAGCATGTAAGATGTTCCAGGTTTAAAACTGTTGACTTATGTCTTATTATTACTTGTAAAACATGGAATGTTGGACTATTTTTATTTTTATCTTTGAGAACACATTTCACATTTCACATGTCTACTCTCTTTGCTGAAAACAGTAGCAATAAGTGATTCTGACTGGCTTTTGTGGGAAAGATGGACAGTTTTCCTGAAAAAGCTGCTTTTCTCTCTTTTATGATAGCTGAGTTAGTTTTAGCTGGGTATGTGAATTGCCATGCAATTCTAGTTTTTACCTTCTTATTTATTTTTAATATGGCAAAATTCTTGCCTTGGAGTATGATTGTGCTTCTTCTTTTTCTCTGTTTCCTACTGACTGAAACCTGCCTATGATAAGAAACTTAATGTTAAACATACCGATGACAATATAGCTAAGGAAAGGTGCCCCAAGAAGATGGCAGGAACATGGACACAGAATGACTAAGTGGCTGGGATAGATCAGCTGAATTGCCCATATAGGACTGTTATGTGACTGAGAAAAAGGGTCCATGTTTTTCTCCAAGTACCTATATTGCTTTAAGTTTCTTTGTTAAAGCAGTTTAGCTTTTGCTCTAATATGGGACTCTTCCACCATTCAAATCACTCTCTGTTAATATTAGAGATAATTAATTGCTATAATGAGAAAAGGTGGGAAAGGTGTGTCACCTTTGTCTTTGTAAGTAAATTGCTTTTGACTCCCACTGCAGTCCGCAGCCCCCATAAGACTCAAAATGAGTTTGAGAGAAGATTGTTGTGAAACAACTCTTTATAAATGTGCCATATCACACAGTAATCTATACTGAATCTAGTGCTTTACTATTTGTTTAAGTCAGAGACTGATCCTGGTCATGTTAAGAAAAATATTAAAAAGTATTGAAAGATTTTAAAGAAGTTCATTTAACCATGGAAAAAATGAGAGAACTCAATTTCATAAAGTAGGTGAATTAGATCCTTATTTCAGGATGAGGCTTAGGTCTGGAGAGAGGCCCAAAACAGAGATATTTTCAAAACATTTATTCTACATTTGTGCCCTACTCAAGATTTCAGTTCTTGGAAGAGAGAATGTATTTGACCAATTTTAGCCCTTATGGTTCTTGAGGTAAGAGTGGGATAGCTCAGTGTCAGAACCACAGTATGTAGGAGAATGGATAATTCTTCAAAGGAAATTCGGATCTCTCTGCTCTTGTGGGTTCAGTGGTGCAATGGAGTCAGCTTATACTGATCAAGACAACAAATTGTGTATACTCTATGTCCAGGAAATCTCACTGTTTTCTACAGGGTACAGTTCTTTAACTGGTCCTTTTGTAAGTATTTACACCATGATTATGGGCAACTGATGCCAATGCATTGGTTTTCATCAAAGAGATAGTTGCTAACCTGTGTATGCCTAGCGTTCCCACTTTCAGACCACCACAAACAATGGAATGTAATGTTGTTTTCCTCTTAAAATTCTTTTTTCCTTGAATTTTCTAGGTAATATAAAGACATTTTTTGCAAAAGATTTTAAAAACTTGCAACCTTTGGTATAAATGGATTAAACACCTACCAGCACACTATTGTATACATCTTCTTTCTTTTTATATGGTATTTTCTGTATCATTCCTTGTTAAATGGGCTGATCTTGGATCAGTATAAAGAGAAATGTGAATATTTAATGAATCCAGGGAAATAATTGGATCAAAATATAATTTTTACTTTATAAACATGTCCCCTATTGTATGACTTGATTTGGACACTAAGTTTCATCAGGTAGAACATATCTCTAGTTAAAATGGGGTTCTGAGGTGCTGTTTAAGGCTTGTGCAATAGTGAAAAAAAGATTCTAAAAAGGTATTGTTTTTTAGCTTGGAAAACAGTCCTTTATTAAGTATGTGAGAAATTCTCATCATCTAGCTTTAACCACCTCACATGTAGTAGTATTCCTCAGAGATGCCCATAACTATCCACAGGTACAGGACAAATAAATGATCAACAGATTTGCAAGCATTTAAAGGTAAATATGAAAAAAATAGTACTTATGTTCTTACATAAAGTTTAACACAGTATGGAGAACCTGACTAAATAAATGCATGCTTGGTTTGCAGCTTGAATTATAAAACATTTCCTAGACAGTTTACAGACTGTGATTAAATGAAACAGATATTTGCTTAACTTATTGACTTTAATTTTGGTATTACAATTATAATATCTTTTGGTTCATTTTTTGACACAATATTTTCAATTTAATCTTGATTGTTTAATTTAGTTATTGAAGGTTTGAAACATTTTTTATTAAGGGCCAGACATGTGAATATTTTATACTTGCATATGGATCCATCACATATTCTTGTTAATTTTTTTGAACAACTCTTCAAAATGTAGAAGCTATTCTGAGTTTGTTGCTGTAAAAGCAGGCCACAGGTGAGGCTTGGCCCAGAAGCAGTTGTTTTTTCCACCCTCTCCTAGGTGTCAGTGATGTTAAAATGACTAAAGCAGTTTTACCTGCATTTCAAACATTCAGTCATTCAACATAACTTTAGCAAATACCTTCTGTGTGCTTCCAGTGGAGAAGACAACCTTAAAACCTGTAATACCCCAAAGGAAGCATTTGTGCTTGTACATGGTAGAAAAAGAATGGGGACTTATTTTCATCAGACTTCAATTGTTTTGAAACAGGTTTGAATTTACCTGGTAGAGAAGAGAGGTGGAAGGTGTTCTGCAGAGGGGAATCCATCATGAGTACATATGCACAGGCACCAAAGGAAACCCTTTAGTTACATGTCAAGTTTATCATGTGGTGATACATGTGACTGCAACAGACATGTGTAGGATGATAGAAGACTGGGCTAGACCACTGTGTGCTAAGCTTTGTCACACTGTGGGACACAAGGAAAATGTAAATGCCTTGTTTGTAGCACCAGTCTAATTGGAGGACACCACCTGTGACCGGAGCTCAGGTCTTCCCCACCCCTGAGATCTGAGGCCCTATGCTCCTTTATACCCCTTGGCTTTCCAGGGAGAGTTTCTGGAGCAACCAAGGAAGCAGGGGAGCTGGAGATGAGGAGGAAGCATGAGTACTCTGTACTACCCATGGCCCAGGCTCAGCTTCCACTCTGTCACTTACATGCTGGATGACACGAGTTGGCTATCTTGAAATCCTTTTCATTCCTTCCTCTTTGTAAGATGCTGCTGGTACCTAAAAGCAATCTTATGAGGCTTAAAAGTAATGACATCCTGTACTTACCAGCTTTTGCTGTGGAGTCCATATCCCACAAATCACTTACTTCTTGCATCTTGCTAATCTTGCCAATTGCAATTTTAAAAAATTTCCCTTCGTGGGAAAACTCATGATCCTTCCAATTTCTATGGTCTTTGACTGGGGATGGCAGTAGAATCCTTTAGGCATGGGAGAAGAATGTAAGTGAAGAGCAACCACAAAATAATGACCAAACTTTATGGCTCTGGCACTCTTGCTTGAAACTTTGACTTTTCTTCAGAAAGAGAAAAGTCAGCAACTCTTGCGATATAGATAATATGGGTTGTATTCTCAGGGAAAAGAATCTCTCTCTTTCTCTCTTTCTCTCTCTCTCTCTCTCTCTCTCTCTCTCTGTCTCTCTCTCTCTCTCTCTCTCTCTCTCTCTCTCTCTGTCAGCAAGGATGCAGGAGCTGAGTGTGAGTACATTGTGCCCTGGAGGTGAACTGAGGACTCTGGTTAAACATGGCTATGAACGAAATTGATCAGCTGACTTCAATGGGAACATCTGCGGGTTCATATTGGCCAAGTCCCTCGAGATTCTTTGCGCTGCTGAACATGCTACTTCCCAACTGTTCAAGATAGTGACTTAGAGCTCTGCACACATTTTGGGATGCATTCTGCTGATTGGATTATTTTTAAAACCTATTTCTTACCTAAAGTATTTCTTTTAATTGCTTCATTTTGGACTAATGCTAAGTCTCAGTAAGGTTGTTCCAAGTCTGGAATCACAAAATGCTGCTCTCTAGGCTGGAAGTAGCCACTTCATCACTTTGCAAATGAGATGACTGTGGTCCCGTGCTGTAAAAATTTGTGCAAGCCAGACAAATATCACATTCTTCCTTCCTACCTGTCTTCCTCTCTCTCGTGTCCTTCTTCCTCCCTTCTTTGTTGAACTGCTGCCCAATGCCCTCCATTTTTCAGTGCTAATGATACAAAGACACATAGAACATAGTAGAGTGCTGAGGCAGTGATATGAACAAATGCCCACTCCATGCATGGCAGGTGACCTCACAGAGCAGAATGGAGAATTTCAAGAGAGCTGAGAAGGAGAGCAACTAAAGTAGACATGGACAGGGAGAGAGGAACTGACTTGTGAGGCTTCTCAAAGGTTGTGTTGCCTGTAAGTATACTGTGAAGCAAGTGATATGTAAGAGTTAAGAAAAGAGAAATAGTATTACAGAAGGTAGAGTGTAATAGCATCAGATGCATACTCTATTTTCTTGTATGTATTTTTTTAAGGGTAAGGAGACAGAGAGAGACAGAGACAGAGACAGAAAGAGAGAGAGGAAGAGAGAAAGAGAGAGAGAGAGAGACAGAGAGAGAGAGAGAGAGGCAGAGAGAGACAGAGAGAGAATGGATTAGAACACACCTGCTTGTCCAGTATACGTGCCAAGGGAGCTATAGGTGTTTCCCATACTCATGGTACAAAAAGAGCAGATTCACAATCATCAGCCCCTTTACAGGCATGTGTAAGCATTTGACCCACAGATGTTTTGACTCTGTGACTCTATATGCTGAATTTAGAAATAGAACTCTGTAAGAAGTGTCTCCGCTTTTATAAAGGCATTCCTTCCACGTATCTATCCATAGGGGTTGTTGTTAAGGAGAACTGGTTGCCTGAGTTGGTTTTAGGAAATGCAATCCTTTCTATTGAATCAACGAAGATAAATTTTATGGCTGCTACATACTGTTTTTTCTGATCTTTTTTTTTTATTGTGGATGGTGCTGTTGTCAAAAGAGCTGTGAAGTCAATAAACAAAGTTAACTAAGTGCACAACTTTCACTTTCCTTACTTTGTGTGGGAGCCCAGAGCTAGCATGACCCCGAGTTTCAGCCTCCCCAAAGGCCATGCTCAGAGGCATCCATTATCTCTAAGAAGCACACACTCCAGAGCATCTTATTAAAGATATTTAATTACATAGAAATTAATGATGTTTTTTGTCTGATCCTGGGCAAATTTTACAGCTGGAAGATAAGCTTGGACGACTTTGACTTTCCTGTCTCTCCATCTCAGCAGGCAAGTGCCCCTTTTTTCTCTGTTGACTCTGTTGACTTTTTCCAGGTGCCTGTTTTCTCTACCTGCACTTCCCCTCTAAATATCAGCTCTCCCTATTTCAGTAATAATTAGCTACCCCAAGTCACAGAAATGATCCACTTCCACACGAGGGCTTCTGATGATGTGGACAATGCATTTTATTTTTCATCACAGTTGAATTTGCATATATCCTGGTCATAACTTCATTAAGTTTTGGAACACAGAGATTGTCAAATGAACACTATCTGAGAGCTCAAACATTACAATAGTTTTAGCAGACTCTAATCTCATCATTGTATACTTGACTGCTCTGGGTTTTGCTGATGAAAATCTTTGCAGAAGTGGAATGGAGTATTCAATTCTCAGGTGCAGGAATTGTTATTATTTCCCAATGAAAATAATGGGGATTGTAGATAGGATTTACTGAACTTGAACTGTATTGATGGTTTTTGTTTTGTTTGAGCAAAAACAGGTGTTCGGGGGAATTAAACATTTCTGTTGTGAACTGTAATACAATAGTATTGAGAATGAAATGTTTAAAAACTGGGTATAGGGCATGATGATGAAAGTGAATTGGATTGTAGAAATTCTTTCAAAGTTCAAAGTCTTATACTATTTAAAAGATTCAAGGAGTAAATTGGAAGTATATTCTGTTTAGATTTTTTGTTCCTGGGAAATGTTAAGAAATGCATTTCTTGAAGAATGCTTCATTGTTTTGACAACCCACCTATTGATTTATTAGGGCAGAAAGCAGAGCACTACATCAAGTAATTTCCCATGCATTTCTTTTTTCTTCTAATACAAAGTTCCTCTTTAATCTCCTATCGAGATCCAAAAAAACAAAAACAAAAACAAAAACAAAAACAAAAACAAAAAAGGCCTAAATCATGTCCAGAATAATAGCAAAAAAATATTAATGATAATAACAATACAACAAATGAAATAGCTCACTGCCTCCATTCAGGCAAACTGCAACATTGAGAGGGTTGAAAATGCCCCAATCATCTCCATGTCTGACCCCGGATAATCTAAAATTATAAGGAACATCTATAATTCAAGATTTACATCTGTTTTGTTTCTTTCAGGCTCTTGGTTCATTTATTTACTCATTACATCATTGAGTATATGTTTATAGGCATTTTCCATTTAAAATATACTATGGAGAAACAATGGTGAGTCTATGTTTATGGATGCTGTAATCCAGTAGTGGCTGACATTAGTCCATAAATCACACAAATGGAAAGTACAGTGGTAATCACAATGAGTGACTGATAGGAGAGATATGTGGTGCCAGGAGAGGCTATGAAAGTGAGGTTTGACTTATCCCAGAGAGCTAGAAGAGACTTCTGTGAGGCGACCACTATGAAGCAGAGAGTTGATGGAACAGTACATATTTATTATCCAAGGGAGGATGGGGAAGGAGAGTTTTCCTAAAAGGAAGATCTCACATATTTGGTCATCTGTGTAGAAGGAACAATAATGTGACAGTGCAAGAAAATATTTCTAGGAGAAAATTTCATCTCTTCAGACAAGGGTTCGGGTATCTTTTGCTATTTATCTTGTCCTTTGTGGGTGATGACAACCCTTGAGGCTCATAATCCTAAAGGTAAAAAAATAATTTTCTTCTCAAAGAATTTAATCTCCAGATGAGAAAAAAAGTCCAGGGGATCTGTCTCAATGCCAACTCATGTACCCCTCTGTGAACTTTTTTATTGTCTTTCTTATATGAAGAGGTGCTAAGTTTAAAAGGTCTTGTTTGGAGGGGAATTGTGAGAGGTGTGTCAGAGTCTTATACATTCTGTTGTAATGCCCTAGTTAGTATCAAGAGTAGTGGAAAGAGCCCTAGGCTTACACTCAAACACTGGTGAAGTACTTAACTTCTCTGGGTCTCAAATTTCCCTTAGGAACATGATGGTAAGGTTCAATGGTGTGACAGTGTCAGGGATCATGCGACATTTGTTGAAATGTTAATCAGTGACTAGAATATATTTTTAATACAGAGTTCAGAATAGTATAATGATATACAATAATTGGACCTCTGAATCAATGGATTTCATATCCATGGGTCAAACCAATTTTGGATCAAAAATATTTGGAAAAAAATTTCATCTGCACTGAACATGTCCAGACACCTTTTTCTTGTTTTCTAAGCAGTGAAGTAATAATTATTTACTAGTATTTACATTGTATTAGGTATTATAAATAACTTAGAGATTAAAGTATTTGGGAGAATTGTACAAACTATATATAAGGACCATTTTATATAAGGACATGGATATCTGTGGATGTTGCTATCTGGGGATGTCTTGGAACCAATATTGCATGTATGCCATGGAGTATGGTACCATGTACCTCCTCCGAATGAGAATAGGATGGCAGGTTCACCTTGACCACTTGTGCTAAAGAATGTCACACCTTTGTGTTTAGTAGTAAATCAGATCATTTAGATACTTCTGCTTACCAAATTGATTCTACTTAAAGCCTAAGTTCTATTCATTTACTACGCAACTGTTGTTTGTCAAAACAAAATTGGATCACTTACTGAGATGATGGTGATCTTTAAAAAATTTCATCTGAAATTTCAAATAAGTGAAGCAAAGGGCCTACTCATGCTTTACAAACAGAATTTAACAGAATGGATTTCTTTCAGATCTGATGCTGAATGATAAGTTTTAAGGTCTTCTGGCCTCAGTGTCCCTATTAATGAAATCAAAGGCACATCTATAATTCAACATTTCTTTAAAATTCTGTGCTAAGATTTCTTTAATTATCATTGAGAGATATCAATGTTCAACAGACCTGAATTCTCATCCTGGCTCAGTTATTTCTTGGTTTTGTATCCTTAGACAAATCACAAAGACCCTCTGAGCCTATTCTCTCTTTAGTAAAGGAAATGTTCAGATCCTTCATAGGGTTTCCATGAAGATAAATGGATATATATATATAATAAATGGATATATATTATATATACATATATATGTATTATAATTATTATAATCTCTCATACATATATTATATGTATGAGATACATGCATTATAATCTCATACATATTAAACACTAAGTGAATGTTAATGGCCTTCCTTATTTTCTATTTCACCTAATTTTGCATGAGTATATTTGTTCTGTGTGGGCTTTCATACTTTAACTGGCTTCATCTAACTTAGAACTTCTTAAGTTAAAGGAAGAACCAATAAATTCTGTGCTTTTCAAAGCCAATAACCATTCATAACCTATAAAATGCTTGAATTTCTTCAGTGCTCTGAGAGTGAAATATGTCTCCATTACCTGCAATTATTTCACTTGTAATAATTAGGTATCAATCTTATGAGTCATGATATTGCCTTATATTGAAATATAAGGAAGAAAAATGCTTAAGAAAGCAAAGGGAAAATGAGTGTGAGATATTAAAATTCCCTACTCATTTCTGAAATAAATTTAGTGCGCTTGTTTTTGAAAGAATTGTTGCTTCAGGGGAGGAAAGAGAAAATCTGTTAAAGGGGAAAAAGTTTCTAAAGAAGTAGAGAGGTTCTTTCTATTTTCTTAAAGTCTTACTGCCAACCATTGGATCTTGGAAACCACAGCCAGCTATAAAGTTGTAATAGAAAATAGTAAAAGCAATGAAATGTACAATTAAGGATCACACACCCCAGATATCTTCTAGTTCATTAGTCATTCTCCTATCTCAGCCCAGGAGATTTCTCAATCTCTGCTCTTTACTCCCAGGCTCAACTACAGTGAAACTGATGATAAGGTTCACTCTTTTTTATAGTGTTTCTTTGCACAAAGAAATGACCTCTTAAAGATGAAGTTTAATGCTCCCTCAAGAAATGCAGTTCATTTTTTTTTCTACTTGGAAATACTCTCTTTTTCCCAATGAATGTTATGAGTCATGGGCATTTGACTGCATTCACCAGCAGAGGGAGTTCTAACCAAATTGTGTGAAATCTGGGGGGAAGGGTTGTTCTAGAATGTTTAAGAGTGTTCTAGAATTTTCCCCATAGACTGAATTCAGTGAATGCCTTACTAAAAGATGGCATTCCTTTAATAAATATTGAGCAGATATGGTTACTGAGGAGGAAAAAAAATAGAATGAGAGAGATGCTATTGCTGTGAAAAACTTTATACAGTAATTTGGTAGAAATTGTCTTTGTAAATACATTAACTGTAACATTCTGTTCTTGTAAGTACAGGGATGTGGGACAGACTCTAAGAAGCACTATTCCGTCCACCTTAATGGACACATGAGATCACATGTTTAGTGAGAATCCTAAGTTAATGAGAAATAATGCTTCTCTCTATAGGCTTCTTGGTCAACCAAAAAGTAAAGTCATGGGTTCCATAAACCTGTGGTAGGGTGTTTACCAAAGACTTCAGGGATTTCTAAATTTTTTTGCTGTCACTGATGGGTCAGTAAAATTGCTTGGTGGTAAAGTACTCTAAGTTTCTTTCCTGTAGGGAGTGTGGAAGCACAAGGAGAGATGTGAACAAAAAGACAGGGATCCTGACCTGTTGTAAGTCAACTGGCAGAACATGCTTTTTGGTCACCTTCCTAATTTAAATTTTTTTCTTCTTAAATGTAAATTAAGAATGAATCATTTAAATTAAGAATATATGATTTATCATCACAGCTGGAAGAGATTCATTCTGGTTTTGATAACTTCCTTTATCTCTTCATAATTTTCTATGCTTAACTGTGCTATAAAAATTAAATATTAATTGTGATGGGTTAGTTAGTTCTTTGAGGACAGGAAAAAGTTTTAATAGACTCTACATTACTAGCACTCAGCAGAGAACTAGGCACACAGTAAATGCTCAAGGAACGTTTGCTGGTTGAATAAATGAATGAGTGAATTCATGAGTTAATGATTTCATAATTCGCTCTAAATTCAGTGGTTATTCTTAGTATCCAGTTTCAACCAGATTGTGATAATGTTAATCATGTCACAAATATTAAGTTCCAGGCACACCTATAATTTTTAGTTTAAGTATAAAACAGTTTCATTTTGTGGAATTTTGTAGAAAAGTTTATTGTCATAAAGTTCCCCTCATGAGATTGATTCATCTGCCAAATCCCCATCTTATAATGCTATAAATAAAGTTCAGGCCATGAAAACTAGGTAGGCAAGGAGAAAAGATGAAAGCACATCTTTGAAGATGTTAGGATATTTGAGGTCTCACAACCTCATAAATTCCTTGTAAAAGTAGATTAATTAATTCTTAGGTACAAAGAAAAATCTTACTGCTTTCAGTAAAACTCTTTCTCCTTGCCCACCTTTAATAACTTTCAATGGTTAGTCTGTACTTACAATTTTTTCAATATACACCATATTCTAAGGCTTGTGGCAATAGCCTGATCTGTAGGAATATTAGCTAGGGCTGAGTTTATTTATATTTACACAAGTATCGTTAGGCCAGTGATAATAACTGGTATGTGAATTTGAGGCTACATTTGCTCACATATTTTTAGATGAAAGTTCAACAGTTACTCAAAGAAGATAGTGTTTCTTAAAGATTAGATAATTCAATGGTAAATAACTCATCAAAGGTTTTGTACTTGGTATCAGAATTAGAATTTATACTCAGATAGGATTAACTTTAATATCTGTATTCTTTCACTTATTTAATGCCTTTTATGAAATTAAACTCTTGATGGAACAGTTTTATTCTAGTAATCAAAAAACCAGTTAAAGAAAAAGACAATTGTAAAGGGTCAGTGCACAGATCGATTATTTTTGTGCAGTTTTGGCTTATGAAAGTCTTGTGATCTATCATGTCCCTATATACTAGATTTTTCTGTAAGAAAACTAGAAATTCCAGGTATACCTGGTAGCTTTCCCTTACTATGGTCAAATACCTGACATAATAATTAAAAGGAGGAGTTTATTTTAACTCATGGTTTCAGAGGCTTTAGTCAATAGTTATCTGACTCCAAGGCACAAACACCATGGTGGAATGGCAAGGCAAAGAAAAATGCTCAGCTTGTTACAGCCAGCAAGCAAAGCAAGCAAGCAAAAACAGACAAACAAACAAAAAATAACATAGAGAAGTAGGTTACAGAGCAGATACACCCCTCAGAGTCATGCCCCATGGCCCATGCAGACACCCCCAGAAGTGTGTAGCAATAGGAAGCCAATCAAGTTGACAACTATCACACAAGGAGTTTAAGAATGTATTTATTCAGAAAATACTTACTGAGATGCTGTTTTGATCCAGTTTTTGTTTGTTTGGTTGGTTGATGTGGTTTGGTTTGGTGTGGAAATTGGTATTAATAGAACAAAATCTTTACTTCCAAGGACTTTGGAGTATGTTAGAGAATAATATGACAAAAATCTATGTTCTCATGGAACTGTCATTTCTGTTACTGCCTCAATTACAGTTCAGGTAGAAGCAAATTATATCAATTATGTGGATAGTTGCCTCTGTACTCCATTTCATTGTTCCTGTTGACTTGATCAGTCTTTACCTACTGGAACCATATAAATATGCTTTTAAAAGAGAATTAAGCTTGAAAGAGTATTTAGAATTTTATTTTTGTGCCTATTCTGTTTCTCAGTGGAGCATATTAAAGAAATAAAATTTCTGCTTTGGCGAAGTGGCAATGAGCCTTTATGTTCTAGATTGGTAGGAGGATAGGACATTGTTGACAATAATTGTGCCACAGAATCTGAGTTATTTATTGAACAGAAGATATATTTGCTTTGCTGACTTACTTGAACTCCCAGATCTGAACATTTCCAGAAGTCATCTATGTGTGCAAGTTGAGTCCCTATGGACACTCTATGCTAGTAAATCACCAAGATTTTCCCTGAGTTTCTTCATTTGGGGGAAATAGGTTTATTAATTTTATATTTTTAAAGAGAAAATTTGTTGTCTACATGCAATCCATTAGCTCATTTCTTCTTCTTTGCATCCTTGTAGGTACTGGTTGATAAATCATTCCAAGCAGAGTACAATGTTTTAAAGTTTTGAACCTAGGAACATTTCCCGATATCATGCAGCATTCCTTGATAAACTGGATATTTGTGTAGGCCCCGTTCTTAGCAGTGACAGTACATCTTGTGTGTGTAGCCTACTGGCTATTCCTTTTGAGATTCAGTATTTGGAGGTTTGGCATTTTGGTCACAATCTGGGATATCTCTGACATGTAGTAATAGCTAATTTTTTTTCAAGGGTGATTTTAAATCAGCTGTCAGTGAAAACCGAAACACTGGGTTATTGAAGCGTTAATGTATCATATTTCTGGGTATCTACATCCCCGAAGAACCTCACTAGAATCCCTATTCCTACCCAGTGGGTCTGGTGAGGAACTGAGCCTGTGTCTTTCTCTCGGGATATTGGGACGATCATGCTTGGGAGTACACAGTGGATTATTTGTGAGCAAACCTGATGGACCAGTCATTAATCAAGGCTCAAGGCAGCTTCACTGTTTTCCTTTTATTGTTCCACACCCAGTAATTTTAATTAAGGTTTTAAAGAAGCAACTTAAAATTTATAGTTGTAATTGAAGTGCATTTTATGAAGAAAATATATGCTACAGTGGTGTTCACACCTTGAGATGAAGCATCTCTTCCTGGAGACATACCTTTTGTAAATGCCAGAGGCTCGTGGACATTTGGGGAATACGTTCACAGACATTGTCCTGTTTGATCCTTATACCTCTTTGAGGCCAATCAGTCTAATATTGCTGACAAATTTTCACAGATAACCCAAGGGGGAACAGAAGTGAATGAACTTCTTCCCCCACCATAATCATACATGAAACATTGTAACAGCAACAATGAAAAAAAGCAGAGTTCTGATCTGAAAAGTTCAGTTCTCAGGCTGGTAGTGGATTTATGTAATAAAATGGTTTTTATTTTATCTTTTTCTGACTCTGCTAAGGCTTGCTTCACTTAATTTATGTTCGATCTAAATCATTGTTTGTGCTTATAATACATTCACTGGTACTTTTATCACCCAAAATGAGCAATGATAGGGCTTCTGACAATCACTTATTATACCTAAAACTTTATTGTGTGCACATCGGGTGTACAGAAAAATATACAAGTCAAGGTATGTCCCTCAAGTACTGTTCATATCATTTTAATGACAGCATAAGAGAAGAGATTAGGAATATCAGATTATAAATATCAAATGAGTCAATGCAGTTTTGTTAGATGTTCATACCTAATAAACACTCAATAATGTTACAATCAAACAATGGTTTAATAAATCCTACAGGATATAGAAAATTGTGGAGGCCATGAAAAGTTTGTCAGATGAGCAGAACTTTTAGTGGCCCTTGGGAACATGTAAACTCATACTGAAGAGGCAAATTCGGGAATATTGATGTCTGGATTTGAATTACAAACCAGCCTCTTTCATGCTGTGCAATTTTGGATTAATACCTTTCACTAGTTTCCTTATCAGTAAACTGGGTGGGCAGGGTGAATCAGTCGTGCCTCAGAAGTTGTTGCTGTAAATAACTAAGATAAGGAAAAGAGTGCACTACCTAGTACATGGTTGATGCTCTGGAATCAAAGCTAATTTCATTGAATATTTACTATGTTCTAAGCCCTACTTGTGTATGTCAACTCATTTTATCTTCATGATAGTTCTTGTGTTACCATTTCCATTTTAAAGATGAGCATAGTAACTTGGGTATCATGATACATGCCTGTAATCTCAGGATTCTGGGATGCTGAGGCAAGAGGATCACAAATCTGAGCTCAGCCTAGGTGACTTAGTAAGTTAACAAGACGCTCTCTCAAAATGAAAGATATAAAATAAAATAAAAGGCTGGAGTTGTAGCTCAGAGTGAAGGCCCTAGGTTCAATCGCCTGTGCCAGAATCCTCCCCCAAACATAACAACAAACAGATAAACAAATAAACAAACAAAATACAAGGATATTGAGGTTCAGAGAGATTAAGGAATCCAACTTTGTTTGCAGAACTTGGAATTCTGGAGGCCGGGTTAAACACTGGCTTCTCTGCCCAGTCCTGTGTTCTCTACCTAACCATACCAAGTATACAAATGTCAGTTCTATGGCCTCTACTACTAGTGCTACTTTTGGCTGCTCTCTTTGTTATTGTTACTTCCCGTATAACTTTAGGAAGGCAAGAAATGTCAGGTGAGTGATGCTAGTGTGGCAAAAGACAGCAAGGTAGAAAAGCATCTGGTTTGACATAGAGATCTTGGGCTACTTTGGCAGAAGTGTGGGGCACTGGGTGCCATAAATGAACACCAGCTTAGAAGGGATGATTGGAGAGAGACTGTAGAAGGTTTTAAAATGAGATTAATAAGGTAGGACTTTATTTTAGGAAAATAGGCAGTGGTGGTACGTATTTTAGTAAGGGAACAACTAACTTGCATCACTATTTAGAATAAAGTATAGGGAAGTGTACATAGGCATTGTTACATTCATTCTTCTGTTCACTTACCCCTGTGTTCCACCTGCTACAGTGCACGTTGAAAGTACAGATAAATCCTGTGCTCTGTTCTCAGGATAGCAGATACAATTATGTATCCATAATCACACACCCTGTATGAGAAGAAATAGAAATATAAAAGGTGGCCATAGAGAAATGAGGATAATTGCAAAAAGCTATTGTGAAATCTATTACTTTGTAGCCTTCCTCAGCTTATATATAAGAAATATATCAGAAAAAAAAGCTGAGGAATCAGTCACATTCGTTAGACGATATTCTATGCGATCCACTTAGTGGGTATGCAATGGAAGGAACTTTTGTGATGGGGAAATTCTTATCAGTCACAGCTTTTCTAACAGCCTATTGACGATGGATACAGCTCCATAATGGCAGTGCTAAGATTGGCTCTTACTTCCTTAAGCCATCATTGTATTGAACCATGTAACCAGAAAATCACAATGTGGTGATCTTTCTCTACACTAATCCTCCCATGAGCACTTAATGACTTGTCTGTTCATCTTGGAGATAATAAACCTAGCATTGAAGCAATAGCTGTCTTGGTAACTTTGCATAAATCATTATTTGTGAAAGTGAAGGAAAACCTATAGATAGGAGCCAAAGCCAGGGATTGCTCCATTTTCAAGAATTAGCTCTAATAATTGCTGTGACTGCATTAGAAATGTGCTGAACAAATGGATGCAGACCAAAAAAGTAAATATTATCTCTCAAAATGATCAATATAACATCTCCCAACCCAGGAACGATGATTATTAAATATCCTGTCAAGTTTTGTCCGAGCAAAACAATATTTCAGTGAATTGTTTGCTGGAGAGAAACTCAGAAAATAGGCAAAGTCCTAAAGAAACATAGGTATTTTCCTCTTTATGTGTTATAAGAAAGTTTACTTGGAAAATAGCTCTTATTAATACAGTATAATTTGCAGTTTTAAACATAGTTATTTTTGATAATTAAAAATATAGTTTTGATTAAAATATTTTCTCCAAGGCAGAAAACCTACTGGTTTCCTGAATGAGATTTGCACATCTTGTCTTCTCAGCTTCTCCCTTCTCACCTTGAGTCACTGGTGAATCACTGCATTTCTCAGCATCTTCCTAAGCTAAGAGAACACAAACATTCTATTGAAGCAAAAACAGATAGAATTTCTCTCCAAACACAGATTCACAAGAAAACAAGGCAAAGGGAAATTGAAGAAAGAAGTAGGACATAGGACTATATTTAGTTCAGTTGCTTGATTTCCATCAGCCTTATCCTAATTTCCTTTCGGATCTCTTGTCCCAGGGTCTGATTTTGTTGTTCAAAAAGTAGGCAGACCGTCAGGTATCTATCTCAGCCAGCAGAAAATAGTCTCAGATTAATCAGAGGGAAGTGAGGTTAGTGACCACTAATGCCAGAAAGGAATAGTAGGTATACTGCTGAGTCAGAAGCTGACAGAATATCATACAGATGGGTTAGTAAATGGTTCAGAGTTTGAACAGGGATTTCTTTTTTCTTTCTTTTTCATTCCATCAGGTTTCCTCTTTACATCTTTTTTCTTCCTCCTTCATGCCTCCTTTCTTATGGTGCATCCTTACAGTCTCTCTCCCTTTCTTCTTTCTTCATCTTGCTTTTAAATTCCTCCTACTTGGTTTGTGCCAATGGCTTTCGTATTTGATTCCCTGGTTCTGCTCTTGCATCTACAGTCTTTTCCTAGAACTATAACTAGAAAGATATTTTTATAACATAGTTCATGTTAGACTCCTTGTTTGCTTGCCATCATGCCCCGGCTTGCCATTTCATCCACATCAGAGCCGAAGCCCATGCCATGTTCTAGTGTAGGTCTAGAGCATCCTACATTATCCAGTCTTCTGTTCAGTTATTGATCTCATCTTTTCCCACTGTGTAAGGCCAATGTAGACCAAATCTAACTTCAGAATGGCTAACTCTCCCCTCCTTCAATGCTTTGCTAAATCCCACCTTCTCATTGGCCACTGGCTATTGTCTTAAAATTTAAATCAACTCTTTTATTTTTTTGACTCATTAATTTCACTTACTGTGCTCTTTCTAACATATTTTATAGCTTACTAATTGATTATGTTTATTGCCTGTCATCTACTAGAATGCATGAGCCACTAGAATGGGATCTTTGATGATTTAATGATCTATCCCATGAGCCTGAAAGAGTGCCCAAGAAAAGGAACCAGTTGAGCTGCAGAGCTAACGACTGTAAACTGAAACTTTAAGAATGAGAAAGCTTGGGGAAATAACTTTTTATAAAGAAATGTCAATTTTTCAGTGTCTGACAACTCCTAAAACAAGTTATGAGGTAATTAAAAATAATTGAATGAGATGAATGAAATTTAGGATAGAGGTTTATGATCAAGGATAGTGATTTAGGCAATAATAGTTAGATGATAATTAAACAACTACATATATTAATGTTGTGGTATAGTCAGAATCTGTAATCATAAGAGACCCAATGCTGGTGCCTTGGGAAAAGTATTAGTATTTAATAATCCAGCATGGAAAATACCACTTATGGCTTGGAAGCTGAATAAATAAACAAAGATCTAGAAGGAGAACAGGGAGTAGAGGTGTATGGAGGTCCAGGAAGAGTAGCCACCATGAGTAGGTACAGTAGAGAGGCCATGGAATATATAGAACAGAGAGTTCAAGCACTTGCCCAATACACTAAGAAAAATTGAAGAGGAGCAGTGGGGATGGAAAATAACTACAGAATACTGAGGGCTCTAAGCAGTATGATGACAGAAGATTGTAGGACAGATGAGTCTACAAGAAAGAAATTGAGAATGGAAGCAGAAATGTAGCAGGCATTGAAATTGGACATAATATGAAAAGGTTATTTCTCATGAAAGACACTTGTTGGGCAGATAGGTTCAGTGTAAAGGAAGAGTTAAAACCACAGAAGAGAGAGGAAAAATCTATCAGAGGATAGGGGAATGATAGGAATCAGGGTTCAGATTTTAGTTAGTGGGTTTGAAAGCAAAGAATGAAAGCAATATTTTTGTTTTGAGCTGAGAGCCGAGGATTTATTTGTTTGCAAATCAATATAAGGATGTATGTATGCATTTGGAGTTGTTGACACATGAGTAAGTAACTTCTTGTCTTTTTCCCTGATTTCAGAACAAAAAGAATATGACAATAGAGGAGAAAGGTGAAGCTTGAAATGATAGCTTTATTGTTATTGATTGAAGAATATACCTATGAGGTCTGAGCAAACAGACTTAGTAACCCTATAGCTTTGAATTAAACACACAAAACTGATGGACACCTGGAAGTCTTTCCACAAACAATAAGCCCCTTCATACAGGGCCAGGAACACCTACAGTAGTGTTAATGTATACTGTCTGTGCAGGTAGATCTGAGAGGGAAAGGCATTGGAGAGTGCACACCCGCTGCCTTCTCCCATAGTTACTAAATAATTAGCTCCTGGAAACATAAGGCCAATGATATAAGGACTTCCTTTTCCAATGGGGAAATTGGAGAGATGGAGATAATTTCCAGATCTACTCATTATTTGAAACAGGAAGTAAAGTTTGATTCTGCTTGAGGAGGTGGGAAAAGGAAAAGGAGGGCTGAGGAAAATAATGAAAAGCTCCATGGCCAGAGTAAAATGAAGAATGATTCGGGGATATATGTCCAAGAACATATGTGAGGGTATTTTTTTTCAGACAGGGTATAACTATGCAGTTCAGGCTGGCTTTAAACTCACTGTATAACTGGTGGTGGTCTTCCTGCCTCAGTTTCTCAAGTGCTTGGATTACAGGCTTGTGCCACCATGCCCAGCTCTATGTGGGAATTATAGAAATGAATTGAAGGTCAATTTTGAGCTAGAAACATATAAATGTATTTGTGCAATTTTCTCTGGAAGAATATATACTGTATTTATAAATATAATTTACATTCATTGTGAACTTTCATAAGAGTTGCAATTGTGGTGATAGAATGTTGGGATTAAATCTAATGAACTCTAGACTTGTATTTCGGTTATCCACGGTAGCTGAAATCCACAGTGACTTCTTATTTTTCAGGGACAGAAACTCAGACAAGGCTCAGTTGGAACATTCTGCTCTCACTGCTGACCCTGGAAGGTCTAAGTTTTATCTGTCTGCTTCTCTGCCATGTCAAAGCTCCTTCATGCAGTGCCTCTCTTTCCCTTCACCTTCCCTTTCCTTCCCATCTCTCCTCTACTTTTTTCTGTACATTACACTTTATCATTTAATAGTCTGGTCTCTATTTTCTTCTAGCATTTAATCTGACTTCCAGTGAATATATGGAGGAGAATCTGCCAGAGCTCTTTTAAGTGACATTTGAAACTGGAAAAATGTCAATTCTGTACTTCCAATAATTACAAGGCCAACCCAGATTCAATAAGAATGGTCAAAACAGTCTCCAGGTCCTGATGAGAGGATCAGCCTCTATTTACAGGGAGGAGGGTGATTGGTAGAAGACATCTTTGGAGACTGAGTAACACAGCAGAATATATGGAAGGAAAGAAACACAGCAGGGGTCCCAAATATGTGATAAAAAAGCTGGGATCTCAGCTGCTTAAATAGGTGGTACATGGTTGGATTGTATTTTATGGGTGAAGTTCTTTTACCCCTAGAGGGAACTATAGTATTTCTGCTAAAGTATCCTTCATTTGTGTAACAGATTTTCTAGCAAAAGTTTGAAGTCTTAGGTAAGAAGGAGGGGAGAAAAAAAAACCTCATGTAGCCTTCCTTATTTGAAATTTCATTTTGATGTTCAGACTCAGTTCACTCTGAGAAATAAAAGTAGTTTGGACATGAAAGTGTCACACTAAATTAGACTCTCCTTGGCCTTTTTGGAGAAAATAAAATGAGTATTTGCCATGAAAATATGTAAGAATTTGAATCCTATGAGGAAGTCTGCTGCTTGGGAAATACATAAAGGTGTAAGAGATGAAGGGTATCCTGTTTTTGAATTTTTGAGGGGTCATCCATAGGCTTGAAAGCAGCACCCCTCTCCCTTTGAACCCAGGATTATTCAATACCTGGGATTATCATCCATGATATCATATCTTTTCAGGGACTTCACTCTTGGGATATTCTGTTCCGAAGGGTTAACTATTCCACTCTGACACTCCCCTATATGTTTCCTTAGTTGTCCTTTAAGGGCTCAAACTTTGTGAATGACAGTCTCCATCTCCATTCTTGTTTGAGAAACCAAGATTCTCTTTTTCATTTCCTGTGTTGTTATAGCACCAAAATTTCCAATCTTGAGCCCATGGTATTTTTGGTTCACAGAAAATTGATCTACATATTCTTAGGGTTTCTTCTCTCCATGTATCTGTGACTACATCAAAGCCCTGGGGTTATGACAAAGTGTCAGTGTACTGGCTCTGTGGAGAAGCACATGGTTTGATCCCCATGGGAAATGTTTGTAAGGTATGAGTGTTAAGGCTAGCACTTAGCCTCCCTGGGACATTTACATACACATCAACTGAGTTTTAAGTGTTACATGGAAACAAAATTACGCCATACTTCTCAGGCTGAACCATGAATATTTTTTTTCCTATCACATTTCTCACCAAGGAAATCTCTTTTAGTTTTTGAGTTTACCTCTTATTTCAGACCCTACTATTCTTAATGAATCTAGTCTTTTGACCATAAAAAGCTAATAAGACTTGTCATTAACCTTTTCTGGTTGATGCCTATTGCCTTCGTGAATGGGAGCAAATAAAGCACTTGGCAAATACATAAGAAAAAACATAAATTAATAATGCAAAAGTCTTTCTGCCACATTATGCCATCACTCCCAATCAAAGACAATCTAGCCTGTGTCTCTGTCTCTGAAAGAAACTACTGACTGATGTGTTAAATATTTCCACCTAGAGGAATATGATGGTTCACAAGTAAAAGAAAAGCTCTCTGACTCCTAAAGACCCTGATCCCGGGCATTTGTGTACCTCTCAACATTGGCCTTCTGGGAAAAATGGTTACATTTGATAGTCACACAAGTAATGACTGCAAGAAATGTAGAGAAAACCATGTAGAGAAAACCAAAAGGAAGGAATGAGCAAAAGAGGGCAAGCAAGGCGATGCAAGGGCATCCAACCACAACTCTCAAGGTGTGGATCCTGTAGCCTCTTGTAGAGGGGTCTGTTGATGTGATATTGACAGAAAAAATAAAAATTTTGAGGTTTAAATATCAGCTCAATCTATCTGGTCCTCATTTCTATCTAAATGTTATCTTGAACTAGATTTTAAACTCTCAGAATGTTTCCAATGAAGAGAGTGTAGTTGCCTTCTCTTCCTACCTAGTACAGAAATGTTATTTTAATTTATCTTTCTTTTGGGGGAAGTAGTACTCCCTTGTGTATAAACCCCACATTTTAACGGATACAACTTTTAACCTTAATGTTAAGTGAAATAAATCAGACACACAAGCTTAAATATCATGTTTTTAATATGAGAACCTCAAAACTAAGTAAAAAGCAAAAACAAAGGTAGATAACAGGAAATACAGAGAGAAATCTTTTACAGAAGGAAAAGCAACCAAGAGAAGGAGTGAGGGGGGAGAGAGGAGAGAGTGAGATGAATTAACATGTATTACATATACGTATCAATTCCCCATGAAGAATATAGCCATAAGGTACCGTAAGCATGTACTATTAAAAGTAAAAATCGATAAAAATAAATGGCATTTTAAAATGTAGTGAGCAGGTGCAGTTACTTTTCCTAGGATAATTCAAGTGACAGAGAGCTCACCACTTCATGGTGTCAAGTATTTTACATATACAGTCCTAATTTTTCAAAGGAAGCTTTATTTTTAAGAGAACTGATAGCTATGCCATCCTTAAATTCCATGCATTGTCCTCAGTGTGGGTCTTAGTGAAAAAGGAGAGCCAGCATTCAAAATGAAGCACAACTGGCTCAAAATAGCAACTCACTGCACATGATTTTTAGCAAGAGGAGAAAGCTTTCTGAGTATTGTTGAGTCATCTGAACGATGCTAGTAATCATACCAGCTCATAGCTTTATTTTGAGTTCTGAAAGTAATAATGAACCATTGGCCTTATGAATAACAGCCAATGTAATCCTCACCAAATCCAGGGTATTTTGTGGTGAACGTCACTCACAGCTTTGCACTGTGATGTCCAGCCTCATCATGCAGACTCAGCTGCTGCTCTTTGCTGTCCCCACCATGTACTGTTTCTAACCATCTAAAATTGTGCAACTAGATAAGCCCAATCTAACAATGGAGAGACAATCAAAAGTCACTATACTCTGGAAGTGGGCCTGACAGAGTTGGTGGGCAGCTCAGATCTGAGTGATGTGGATATTATTTCCAAGACTCCCATCTTTTTCTTTTATTTATGAGTTCTATTAAGTTCTAGATAATAGATTTTATCAAATGCTTTGTTATTTTCCTCTACAACCTGTTCCTCCTTCTGTGCCCAATGCCATCATGCATAGTTCTGCTGTCTTCCCAGTTACTTGTGCCAGAAAATGGGAATGGTATTTTTCCTCACTTTTGGTCTCAATCAGTCACTGGATTCTGTTAATATTTCCTCTAAAATATATCTCAAATCTGTCCTATTTTCTCTATCTCTCCTACTACTCTGGTCTAGATTTGCACTCCCTTCTTGGAACTATTGCGTGAGGTTTCCAAACAGATGATTTCTAGTTAACTAAAGAACTTACAAAATTAAATTAAAACACTTGAATCTCTATTTAGAGAATGGAGATATGGGTGCTGTAATATATTGAGGCATGTTACTAGCCAACTCTCTCTTTGCCTCTCCCCCTTTCTCTCTATTCCATGAATAAATAGGAAGTTTCAAGTTATGGAAAATTCAGTTACATGGAACCCTTTATTTCTTATTAGTGCTGAGAAAAAAGAAAACTCTTATAGTGCATTTATTCAAGATTGATTTTTGCAAAAGATTGTTGCCTTATGTAGATTCTGCTAGTGACTCATGAGGTCTCTCTTTTTGTTCTGGTTGCTTTGAAAAGCCAAGCAAAAGTTCCTTCAAGCCCAGCAGCTAATTGTCACAATGATGCCTGTTTGATGACTCCATATTTGTTTTAAGAGCAACTGTATCCCATTGGGGCTGCCAGGGTGAGTTAGCTATGAAATGCATTCCTAAATAGCTAAACAATTCAGTGCAGGATCCCATATATGAAATTGACTTTGTAATGTGGATGCATGTCTCTCTGTTGGAATTTTGGTTCTGTGCTTTATTTTGGTTCTGTGCTTTATTTTATAATTTAGTATTGCATATGAATAGGTAATGGAGGGAAGCTTTCCTGCCTCACAAAACTCATGTTGCAAATAATATGTCATTAAAACTTTTCCCACTTACTTGGAAGCTACCTTTGAGAAGGAAAAGTGGGTTATGTTGGGTAAATGTATCTGAAAATATTCAGAATTGTACACTGCAGTTTGCAAATAACAACTAGGATGCTCTTGAACAGAAAAACCCCCAAGAGGGTACTTACCTCCTTTACATCGATAAAGTACAACAGCTCCTTATCAGATGCTGACTTTTGCTTACAGCTAGAAATATGGTTAAACCCAGTTTCTAACCACTTTGAGACTTCAAATAATTCCCAAATTATACCTTCCTTCAGAGGGAATATGCTTTAAATCAAGTTTAATGTTAGGAAAATAATAATTCATGTACTTGCACACCTTAGCAGACTACTTTAATTTAGAAATAAGGAGAACAGAGAACAGTGCAGATTGTGCTTTGTGCCAACCTTCTCATTTCTCCACAATATACTCAGTAAATATGCCTCCGTTCAAAGAGTCAGGATTCAATCAGCACTGAACCCTACAGTGGCTCAACTGAGCACTTCACTCAACTAGCAAGATACAAAGGACATAAGTGTCCGTGATTTTCTGAGCTAGCCTGAGACCCACTGATGTAAGGTTGCAAAGTCTAGAGTGCCAACTGACATCTTGGCATATTGTCATTCCATTGCTACCAAATTACCCAGAGGTGTGAGTGTACTGTGCATTTCTATCACTGGCTCACTGTGTTCTGTGGATTATCTGAAAATTCTAAGAAAACAAGTTTGGCATTGACAAACCATGTGGGAAATGCAGTGTTACCATGGGTGACCTGTGTCACCTCGGGTCCTGGAAGAGAGTCACATCTAGGGTTGCAGGTATCCAGGTGTCTGTCTAGCAATCTCTGATCTCACGTGCTTTCTCCTGTGTCTAAAATAGTGCTATGTCCTGTCTGTGGAGAAATTAAAACCAGTCAATCCAATTATTGTTCTTAATTCTGTGGTTTAAACAAAGACTCTTAGATGATAAAGGCTGATTGAGAGTCAGGATGTTGAATTTCTAATTTTATTACACCATTAACCCACGAAATTTTGAAAGAAGTGCATAATTACATTTAGTATTATTTTCTTTAAACACATAAGAGGAGCATGCTGATTTGCAACATGCCTTATTGTTCACAGAACCTAGGGAGAGTGAGGAAGAACAAAGGATTCAGAAGGATTATTTATATTAAAAATTTGTTTGGTACCTTTCCTGTTTCAGATTTTTTGCACCTTCTTTATACTGGAGCATTTTTCTTCTAAATCAAAGAAGAGGGAAAGTATCATAGAATCTAGTCCAGTCTGGAAGCCAACACTTGAACTTCTTCTAAAATACTTTCACCAAATAACCATGTATTGCATACTTGAATGACTCTAGTTAGAAAATACCCACAATCAGCAAATTTATGGTATTCTGTAAATTCGAAGCATTCTAATGGTTTTGCTCTAGGTAATATGTTATTTTCCCAGCTCTACAATATCATTACAAAATGAAGTTACATTATTTTTACATCAAAATCATCTGTTTAAAGATAGATCATTACTTACTAAAACTTAGCACCTCACCGTCTCGTCCTCTTTCTCCCATTACTGCTTCATACCTACTAGAATTGCCATGTGAACAAACTCATCGTGCTGTGCTGTAAGTTACCGTGGTTTTGAGAGGGAGCCAAAGTAATGCGTTGTTTCTATATGAGAAGCACACTACAGGGGCATGCATAGAGTCTCTAAAGAGTAAATGTTTGCAATGGTATCCCTCCACCAACAAATGGGATCCATGTCAGTTGGGGGACTTGGGTTAACAATGGCTCCAGTAACAAATGCTCTTCATATTTCCCAGTTCAATTTGAATAACAGTCTAGTTCCATGTCATGAAGAGATTGCCTGAGAACAGTCAATCTAACTTGTCTCTTGTGCACACACCATCAGCTGGGTGAAATCCATCCACCACACAAGAGCGTTGGACTAAGGCAGCAGCTGTGGCACAGATGTCTGGGGTATTGACAGGTGTTTTGAATAGGAGGCTCAGGCACCAGGCACATCTGCTTCTGATAGACTTCTCAGCAAGGTTAAGAGGATGGTGACAGACTGTGGGCAGCGCTGTTTACAGGAGAAGGCAGGCTCAGTGGCCATTTGATCTCATGTAAATAAATGCTCTAGGGGTGGTTCGAGGCTTTGCATTCACTTTGAGTCATTAATGACACAGCAGGAGTACAGGGTTTAGCCACACAATCTTCCAGTGTTCGTAGCCTGTAAAGTACTTTTCATCAGGGGATGTTATCCTTACTGACATCAACTACTTCACCTTTGGTGGTACCTTTGCTTAGTAGCCCTACCCTCAGCCACAGTCATATGGCTTTTTGACCAGGATCCTGAAGTTTTCATTCCATGGATGACTTGTATTTCATTTATACGTCGATGCTTTATGAAGGATCCCACTTTAATCTTGGGCATTTGCTACCCTGTTAAGATAAAATCTTGTAAATTCATGCCCACTTTAACTTTGAAAGACTTTTGCAGGACAGTGTTATTTCCTGTAAAAATGCATTCTTATTTCTTTGGTTCAGCTTCACAATCTCCAGTGAGCCACCCTTATCAGGACTGTAAACTCAACCTTTTCAGTTACAAGCCCTCCTATCAGTCAGTGCTACGTTTATGGATTCTCACAGGACCTTCTCTATCTTAGGGAAATCATCTTGAGAGCCTCAAAGTTTTCACAGAGCAGCTAGGATCCATTGAAAAAATTCTGAGGCTTTTTACTATCATCCTTAGTGGATCGTTGATAGCACATAGACAAATTGTGTCAGGGGATGAACTACAATACTGCCTAATCTGTGGCTGTCCACTTTTTGGTCTTTTCCCCCTATGCCATGAAGCTGAACTTCTAATGATATGCTGTTTTCTTTCATTCTAATGTAAGTGTATGTCTCTGCAATCGTTTTCTGAAAAGAAGTGACTTTCTGCCCAAATTTTGCCCTGGAAGGGCAACATATAGATTGGTTGTTACTCAGAGTGAGCCTGAGCCTCATTTGTAAATAGGCTTAAAACTTCTGTCAATCCCGAATTAGCATAACTAACTGCATCTTCCAGAAAGTGCCAGAATTTCATATTCACACATTCACCAATATTTATTGTGTGTCTCTTACTGCTAGGCACTATATGTGTTGTAGATTTAGTAGAAATCAAAATAGACAAAAATCTGCTTGGAGAATGTAAACTCCAAGTACATAAATAAAGAGACTATAAATTCTTAGCAAATATAAGAAAATGGCAAATTCTGTGAAGAACCAAAAGGAGAGGGCAGAGAACATGATGTCAGTACCCGGCGTGGTGAGGGGATTTGAGTGTGCAAGATGTGATAGGAAAGTAGCATTCGATTGTGAGTTCTAACTTGGCCTCGAGGAGGTGAGAACCAAGTTAAGACTTGCAGAAGTCCCAGCTAGGAAAATGACTGCTGTGGGGAGAAATTCTTCCTCCTTACTGATATAGTCATTCAATGGGAATCACTGAATGGATAGAGACATAGGCATTGTATAATGAATTCAGCTCATTGATTAAAGTGAAGATTCCATATTGAACCTTTGTTCAATCTCCAAAGTTCTTGTAAGAAAATTGAGCAGAAATACATAAACCCAATGATCAAATACTTCTTAATTGTAAGTAGAGCCTTTACTGGTTCAGTGGTTCTGGAATATTTCAAGTGATCTGCCTCCCTCAGGAACAATCATTGGCTTCATGTTTTTCACTGCATGGCTAAAAGAATTCATCAGAGGATCTCTCCCTGAACAAAGGGTGGCTCTACTCCAAAAGCAAACTCCATTTTCTAACACAAAATACAGAAGTTGCTGGCAAGTTCACAAATTACAGCTTTCCAGTTTCAAAAAGTATTGTGACTGGGCATCCAACTAGTCTTCTCTTGCATCAAGCTAACACCTGTTTTCCTTTACTTTACCCATTATTCTTAATCTGCTTCTTGGAGCCATCATAGAGTTTTGGAATACTTCTTAGTGATGCTAAACTGTTGCAGACAGTTTGTTTTCTGCCCTCATTTTTTTCTTCTCCTGGGTAAATAACTACACCTTTTAAAAGAGAAATAATTTCATTGAAGTCATTGGAATTCCTTCACAATTTATAAAATGTTTTCTGAAAATGAGCTAATTTGCCTTAAGTCATGTCACTTAAAATTGAATGAGTACACTAGGTGAGTTCCGACTAGCACAGAGCGAAGAATATTGCTATCTCATTTGCGCAAGATCTATTTTTATTAATACAGCTTAAGATCACACTAGCTCTTTTGGGGGCAGTTCCAGCTAGTCATAACTACTCATGGTACCTATTCCCAGCTAAAATAATTGTTATTTTCACTTGTAATCTGCTAAACCTAATTGTCCCAGGTTCCTACTTGTAGAGTATGTTTATTGGGGGAACCAAATAGTAATATCACACTTTTTTATTCTGTTAAATCTTAACTTAGTAAATTTAATAAGTTTTGGGCTGTCAAAATATTTTCAGTTTTGTTTCTGTCACCCATTTTTTGCTGTTTATCTCACTTTATGTCACATTGTAGCACGTGAGTTTGTAATTGTTAACCAAGGTAGCTGAATTTGAAATTTACATGAGGAGAAAGGTTTTGGAACTAAACTGTCAGCATCTTAAAATTTAAATTTGGAGTTTGTCAGTATACTTTTATTTTGCAAGTTAATTTATTCCTATTGATTCATTATAAAATCCTTTGTATTAGCTAAATGAGGTAGTTACTGTTGAACACATAATTTACAAATCAGTGTTTGTAGGTGATGGCTGAAATCAGTTCAATCTTGTCATCTAATGTATTCGAATCTTTTATTTTGGCTGCATAATACTGTGTCTGTAACATAAGCAGCTGCAAGAGTTAGTTTGATTTTTTTTTTAAGCTCTAAACATCCCTGCAAGCTCATGATACCTTTTACGGAAAAACATCATCTATTTGAGAGTGGTGGATTTATTTTGTTTTTGTTGTGAAAGTATTAAAATTAATAATAATTTTAATTTACATTAATAATTTTAACAGCTGTTCTCATCTGTTTGTCCAGTCATTATTTCTTAAGTATCACCTATCTCGCCGGCAGTATATTTGGTGTTTTGAGTACAGTGAAAAATCTGGCTCGTGTAGCCTACAGTCTAAAGGAGCGAGATTCATAAGGATGAACACATTTTCATGCAGCAGCTGATTATCTGGATATTCTCTTTGGTGAAGTAAGTGCTCAAATCTTTTGCCCATAATTTTTTTTATTTGGTTGTTTTCACTTATTATTGCTTATGTAAAATTTAAAATGTATTCTGAACATAAGATGCCATTTATATATAATGAAAATATCTTATTGCAATTTATCTTGATCTTTTTACTTTCTTAATGTCAACTTCCATAAACAAAATATAGTCTATTTATATAAAAAAAACCCCACATCTTCTTTATCTAACCATCAGTTGATGGGCATTTGGGCTGTTTCCAAGACTTAGCTATTACAAACTGTGCCTCTGTAACATAATGTGCATATATCACTATGGCATGGTTCTTTTCTTTCAGGAAGATACCAAGGAGGAGAATGTCTGGGTCAAGTGGAACTTCTAGTTCAGTTTTTTGAGGAATCTTCACACTGATTTCCACAGTGATTGCACCAGTCTACATTCCCACTGACAGTGAAGAAGAGTTCCTTTTTCTCTACATCCCTGACCACATTTGTTATTTATCAATAATGGAGTACTACACTTTCATAAAGAATAGTTGTAATTTTTCCCAGGGATCATCCCATTATCTTGCCATAGACATCCACCTGGCTAACTCTCTTTTTAGCTCCAAGTTTTTGCTCCATGCTATCTTCTCAAGAAGGCCTTCCTTGCCCACTCTAGAAACACTATTTCAGTCTATAGAGAATTATTCCTTTAGAACAAACCATATGACTCACTACTGAGTCTCTGTCTCTCCATTAGAATGCAACCTCTCTGAGGGCAGAAACTTTGCCCACCTAATTTACACATATATCTCAAGCATGTAGATAGTTCCTATGATAATGGAGGTACCTAATTCTTTAGTTTTACAGTTAAATGAGTAACTATAAGAATGCAAAATGGCATATTTTATTTATGTCAGAAGGTACACTTGTTTATATGACTGTATGATTCATTGAACTGGTGATATAAAATGTGGAAATAGTGGCCCTGAAACAAGGCCAGCAGATTGCTGTAGCTGCTGGTTTCAAACAGGAGCCTAAAGAGAATTCTTTCTGTGCTCTGATGGCCATTTCAGAACTTTGGAAATGTAATGGTCAATTCATCAGAAAGAAATAGGTGAGTATGGTGGATTTTGGGGGGCCTGAAGGGGAGAGACCCTGGTACCTCGGGACCTGCACCGTGTGGTTGACTCGGGGTGCCGGGAGAGCAAGGAGCTCATCCCCTCTCTGGGGGGTGGCTGAGAGTGTGGCAGACTTTCAGCAGCCTGAAGGAGAGAGACCCTGGTGTGTTGGACCTGCACTGTGCGGTTGACTTGGGGTGCTGGGAGAATAAGGAGCTCCTTCCCTCACTGGGGGGCAGCTGAGAGTGTGGCAGACTTTTGGAGGCCTGAAGGAAAGAGACCTTGGTGCATCAGGACCTGCACCATGTGGTTGACTTGGGGTACCGGGAGAACAAGGAGCTCCTTCCCTCTCTGGGGTGCAGCTGTGATCCTGCTGGTGGGCAGGCTGAGAATCAGACATCTCATGTCATCCTGTCCCATGTTCCCCCCCTTAGCAAGTGGGAGCCAGTTAACTACACATCTTGTGAAAAAATTGGCTATGGTATTTAGTATGAGCTCCCCATATGCAAAGATATAGACAACCATTTGGAAGAAAACAAGAGACAATATGACAGATAGTGAAGATCCCTGGTTGTATAGCTTTGAAATTTATGCTTTCTTAGGTCCCGTGCTGTTCTGGTTTGTTGTGTTTAATTTTACTCCCCTTCAAATAAAATTAAAAAAAAAAATATATATATATATATATATATATATAGAGAGAGAGAGAGAGAGAGAGAGAGAGAGAGAGAGAGGAAAAGAAAGTGCTCTAAAGGATATAACTGCATGTATGTTTAAGTGTGTAAGATAGATGACCACATTACTGTTTTTGTTAGATTGTTGAGCAGAACTGTTAATAGTCTCACTGTTTGAATGTCTACTTTGTGTGCTTTAATCTTGTAACTTGAACAACTATTTCCAATGATGACAGTATGTAACCTATCAAGTGACGATTTCTTAGTGTTTTTGTTTTTGTTTTGTTGTTGTTCTTGTGGTTCTTTTATTTTTTGCCTTTGGAATTCGGTGTTGTTGCTACCCTTTTTTTTTGTTTTGTTTGGTTGTTTTCTTTTTTGTTTTTTTCTCTTTAAATAAAATAAAAAAATAAAAAAATGTGGAAATAAGTACATTTGAGGAGAGGGGCTATTCTTATTACAGTTTTTAACAAGAATTTGCAATTTTTAAATACAATGTTTCAGATAGCACAAAATTGCTCTGTGGATATCTCAATGTCTGGAAGATGTCTATTCATTCAACAAATATTTATAAATTATTCAATAATTTTCAGAAAATGTGTCAAGTTCTGGGAAGTGAGGCTGAAAAAAGGAGCTTAAGGTTTGCCAAGGATATAGTTTAAAATAATCAAGCTAAGAAGCTTAAATTTCACTGTATCCTTTAGGATCCAGGTTAGACAGTGCAAACAATGGGGCAGCTACAGAAAGACTGAATGGCATTGTTGACTAAAGGCTCCTTGGATGCCGGATGGAACCCTAACCAGGAAGCTCAGAATTATCCTAGGGCTTTGTCAGTTCTGGATCACTCTCTTTGCTACACAATGCAAGTGCATGTGTAGAGTGTGGCTTGGCTAAACTTTATTAGGAGGAGCCTGCCTGTGAAATCAGGGTTTTGATATTTAGTTCATCTAATTGTTATATTATTCATTCATCCACCAAATGTATATTGAGCACTTCCTGTGTTAGGTTCTGTTTTGTGCATTTTCCATGTGCTAGTTCTTTCCACTTGCAGCTTTGTATAGCAAGGTAGACTTTACTATTATTGGCATGTTCACATGAAGAAACTAAAACTTAGAGACTAAAAACAAAAACAAAAACAAAACCTTGTCCAAAGTAACATTTTAAGTCAGAGAGCTGGGCTTAATGCCTTAGTACTGAGGTCAGAGACCAAAATTTTGACTTCTCATTTGTGCATTAACTCATTAGTTGACTGGTTCATTTATTTATGGAGCAGTTACTTACAGAGTTCCCACGATACTTCCTGTAGTATATTAAGATCAGGCGCATTGTATGAACCTGTCTATTACTCTTTGAAGAACAGATACAAGGAGCAAATGAAAGGTCAATACTAGGAAACAAGGAGACGGATCTTTTGAAAATGGGAAAGGGACCAAGAGATGGAGGGAAAAGGTAAAAAAGGGGTGGAGAGGAAGTAAAAAGAATTAAGATGTATTGCATGCATACACCAACTCTCCATGTTGAGTATAGTCCATAGTTATGTACCACAAATATTTATGAATAACAATTAAAATATTTCAAAAAAAAGGGCTGATAGGGAAATAATTGTCCACATGTAATGTCTGCATAATTATCTTTGAATCTTCTTCATCATAGAATAATTGAAGAGATGAAATAACAAATGGATTTGAGAACAGTTTTAGAAGCCACAAAGTTCATTACAATCGGGAGCTAATTATAACAATTATCATTTACTCAAGGGCCAAAAGATTAAGTAACAGTTTGAAAAAATATTTGCTTCTTAAAATTTGGCATTCTTCTTAACATTCTTGTTTGCTCTCTTTCTTTCTTTTATACTCAAGAAGAGTTAAAAGTCATGGACAAGATAACATACTTTAAATAAATTTAATTTCAATTTATTTTGAATTGTAACTAAAACAAGATTTCTCCTAGTTCATTGAAAACATGATAGAATGTGCAAATGTGGATTTTCACACACATTTACAGGAATGCATGTTTGCTCTAACTGATGGGTTGACTATGTTGGAGTGATTTTTAAAATATGAGAAAAAACAATGATAACAAGATCCCCAAAACAATCATGTCATCTGACTCAAAAGGTTAGAGGTAGCTTTGTGCAGTGTTTTGATCTTTTGATGCCACATTAAAAGTAGAAAAATTCTAATAAATTGTGCATTATATGAATAAAATGTGAAGAGAAATGTGAAGGCTGGTTAGTAGTATGACCTTCTGCAAGTCACTATCATTTAATTTCCCTGTGGTTCAGTGTCTTGATCCATAAAACAGGGGCGGTCACAGTAAACTATTTCTCAGGATTGCTATGGCATCAAAGAGAGTCTATATAGGTAAATTGCTTGTAACTCTGGTACCCATCAGATTATTACTTCTATTTCCGCTAACAAATTTGAAGAGAAAAAGGAAGAAGGAAAAGAAAGAGAATTATTATTAGATTTAGAAAACCTGACTGTAGTCAATTCTTTTCTTAGAGTTCTGATTGTTAAATGACATTTTTGCTGCTGGAAAGGGAGAAAGAGAAAGAATAGCTACATGTGAATATTCAAAGCTGAAAGCCAAGCACAAGTCAGATAGCAGCCATAAATTCAATGCCCAGTTTTGAAGAGCAGCTTAAAACATAAGTCAGTGTCTGGACACATTTGTTAAATTGTCCTCAGCATTTTCACGTAGATCCTATTATTTCTACAAATTCCTTCACAATATTGCACTTGAAGTCATGATGAACACAGCCTCTCTTATCTCAGAAGTGAGGTTTTCCAGCTGTTGGGCTGCGGAAGTGCTATTCTTACAAGTTTCATATGGAAGTGGTGATAAGAGAGACAACACGGTGGCATTTTTAACTAGCTGCTCTGGTGAAAAGCTGCCATTGTCAGGTGGTGTAACACCAATTGTTAATTTTAATCAAAGGCAATCTAATAGCTTAATGAAATCTTTGGCATTAGGTGTTCTTGGCCCTCCAGTGAATTGCTGACTATATTATGGAAGTTTATTTTTCACACATGAGAGTAATTATCCTGTAGGACCAGAAAACATGCTTATCGGTTTTATTTTGTTTTAGAGTAGAAGTAGCTCACTTACTAATTATGCCTCGTGTAGCTGCTTTGGAGGTGAGAGAAATAGCTTGTTTTAAACTTTTAATTATATAAATCTTTGACAAAACACATGAGTCCTACTATTGTTCCACTTTTTTGTTTTGAGGAGACAATATACAGTTTTTCCTAATATTTAGATGTTCCTAAGGATTATTGAGTAATAATTTTCCATTCCAAATGTTAATTACACAAAACTATTAGCTGCTGATTGATTACTGGATCTGCTCTCTTCCTTTCTGGCATCTCACAAACCACTTATAGGATCTTCCCTACAACCCTAAAATATAAACTGCTTGTTAATGAGCCAGAAACATTCCATTTGTCAAATAAGAGGAAATTTTTAAGTTCCACTATAAGAATTAAAGTGAGAATTAGGCTTTAAGATATAATCATAATTTTAAATATAACATAATATTTATGTTCATTTCTCTTACATGCACTGTGCAAAAGTTTTGGCTGTGGACAGTAGTAAGCACATAACTTCATAGCTTGTTTGAACTACACAATTTATCTTTTAAAAATAAGATATAGTATACTAATCTCTTAATGGTATGTTCTTGAGTGTAATGAGCATGCAAGGGAATGTGCTTCATTTGTGGTATTCATATCTTTTCCATACGATTGTCAAGACTGTGTAACCAGGAAGATGCTGTTTAAAATATCTCTTTCTAAACACTACATGTTTTTTAAATATCTGATAATTGAATTGATTTTTGATTGATTTATATAAAAACTAGTGGTTTAAAACAACTACTGTAGTTTATTATGTCTGTGAATCAGGAGTCTGGAAGTAACTTAGCTGGTGGTTTTGAGTCAAATTTCTCAGAAAGTTACTCCAAGAAATACACAGGGTTTGTCATCTGAAGGCACAACTGAGACTCGAAGATTTGCTTCCAAGATGGCTCCCTCACAGGAACTTGCAAGTTGCTACTGGTGCTGGTGTTATGTCCTACTTCTCCTGGTAAGACAGCACTCAGGGATGTTTAACCATGCCGTATGGCATACTGAAGGCTGTCTTCTCCCCAAGGGAGAGAGTCAAGGAAATTGAGCAAAGCTTCTGTGGTTTTTATGATTTAATCTTGGAAATTACACACTGTCAGTGTTTAAAGACTACGTAAGGAAACAAATCTAGCAATTGGGGGTCGTGGGGGTCCTCCCAAAGGCTGGCTGGTTCCAGCACTGATTGACTCAGATGTCAGCTCTTGTACTTGTTCTTGTCGAACATCCATTACCACATAAAGGATTCTGATGAAGACATCAGAAAACATTACTTTATATAGGTGATCTAAGGCTTTACAGCACTCAGCCATGTTTGTTATTGATGAGAAAATTGGATTCATACTGGCCTAAAGAGGGAAATGGTTGATTTACATAATGGAAAGACCAGGAATAAAGTGGATTTAATCTAGGTATTCTGCAATGTCATCAAGGACCAACTGCTTTGTGGTCTCTTGTTATGTCTTCACCCTAGAGTGGACTCTTGGTGGTAAATAAATGGCTGTCAAATACTCTTGGGAGTTGAATTTATATGACTGAACAGTTTTCTGATTAGAGCATCTTTGTGGTAAAGAAGGAGGGGCTGTCATAAATACATTGGTTTTTTCAAGGCCCACCCAAGGAGAAGGCTGCTACCTGAGAAGGATAGGACGGAGAAAACATCGAGAGAAGTGCAGTGTCCCCAAAGATACAGACACCTATACTTATTATAATCTGTAGCTTTGCTTTGAATTAATCAGGTACACCCTATTGAAATGGCTGTTTCTCATGTTGCCTTTCTTTTCTTTTTAAAAAAAAACAAAACAACAAAACAAGTTTTTAGATATCTGTATGCCTCTATTGAATTCCTACTAATGGGCACATTGCTCTTTTTAATCACTTCATTAAAACTCAAATATAACTTTATAGTTTTGATGCTAATAATATCTTCCTTTAAAAGTAAGTCACCACTTAATATGCTTTCTATTATTTGTAGTCTACATATTTGTGGAGAACTAATTTTGGTCACTTACTATTAGACAAGAAAGACTACATATCAGAAGATTTCAACTTGCATTATAATTATAATTAGAATTAGTTAATTTATTTCTCTTTTTCTTTCTTTTTTTTTTACTTTTTTTATTTAAAAGAATAAAACAAAAGGGGCAGTACAGAGCAGATCAGAACAGGAAAACATAGGCAACACAGTACTTTACATTAAGTAACACCATATCTCTTACTCTGCTATAGTTGAGCATAGTTTCAATTACAATAATATCAAACATAACACGATAGTATAAAGCCATGCATATAGTGAAAGAATTCCAGGGCTTTCTGAACCGAATAACAGAAAATGATCAATGGGTATTATAATATCTCATTTTTGATAAAAAAGAAAAAGATTTGTTTGAACTATCACACATATTAAAATTCCAATAAGACACAATGTGGTAGATAGAACCAACGGTAACAGAACAAAAAAAGCATGGTAGGACTTCTAAGAAGGATAATATTAAATCAGCAATAGCTGTCATAATGTTTTCTTCAAAACAGCTGTTCATATCATCACATATGATATAGTCAAACAAAACAGGATAACACCATTCCAACTGATGATTTAAAACTTTGAAAGACTTTGAAGCTATGAGATGGGGCCTCATGCTTACCATA